>JAHUTJ010059335.1:0-15471 GCA_036250325.1 Characodon lateralis | reverse complement strand
CTATCAGTTGTTGTGACAGCAGCTCGCTGTCGAAGTCTCCTTTTCCCAGGGGAAACGGGGGCATTTCTCTGTAATTCTGGCCATTCTAATTTATTTAATTGCTGAGATCTTCCAGTGAGTCATCCACATTGATTTGAGAAAAGCATCTGAGCAGGCAGAGAGGCGGAAGTAGAAGAGAAGGTACATACACTGCCTGGCCAAAAAAAAGGTCGCCACCAAAAAAAAAGTCACACACTCTAATATTTTGTTGGACCGCCTTTAGCTTTGATTACGGTATGCATTCGCTGTGGCATCATTTTGATAAGCTTTTGCAATGTCACAAGATTTATTTCCATCCAGTGTTGAATTAATTTTTCACTAATATCTTGCATTGATGATGGTAGAGTCTGACCGCTGACTGCAAAGCCTCCTCCAGCACATCCCAAAGATTCTCAATGGGGTTACGGTCTGGACTCTGTGGTGGCCAATCCATGTGTTAGAATGATGTCTCATGCTCCCTGAACCACTCATTCACAGTTCGAGCTTGATGAATCCTGGCATTGTCATCTTGAAATATGCTGTGGCATCAGGGAAGAAAAAATCCATTGATGGAATAACCTGGTCATTCAGTATATTCAGGTAGTCAGCTGACCTCATTCTTTGAACACATACTGTTGCTGAACCCAGACCTGACCACCTGATCAACCCCAGATCATAGCACTGCCCCCACAGACTGGTACAGTAGGCACTAGGCATGATGGGTGCATCACTTCACCTGCCTCTCTTCTTACCCTGATGCGCCCATCACTCTGGAACAGGGTAAATCTGGACTCATCAGACCATATGACCTTCTTCCATTGCTCCAGAGTCCAATCTTTATGCTCCCCAGCAAATTGAAGCCTTTTTTTCCGGTTAGCCTCACTGATTTGTGGTTTTCTTAAGGCTACGCAGCTGTTCAGTCCCAATCCCTTGAGTTCCCTTCACATTGTGGGTGTGGAAATGCTCTTACTTTCACTATTAAACATAGCCTGGAGTTCTACTGTTGTTGTTCTTGAATTTGATTTCACCAAACATTTAAGTGATCGGCGATCACGATCATTTAGGATTTTCTTCCGGCCACATTTCTTCCTTGAAGACGATGGGTCCCCACTGTCCTTCCAGTTTTTAATAATGCGTTGGAGAGTTCTTAATCCAATTTTGGTAGTTTCTGCAATCTCCTAAGATGTTTCTCTGCCTGATGCATGCCAATGATTTGACCCTTCTGAAACAGACTGACATCTTTTCCACGACCACGCGATGTGTCTTTCAACATAGTTGTTTAAGAAATGAGAAGCCACTCGTTGCACCAGTTGGGGTTAAATAACTTATTGCCAGCTGAAACATAATCGCCCATGCAGTAAATATTCAATGGGAAGCTTGTACCTATTTGTTTAGTTAAATCCAGGTGGCGACTTTTTTTTGGCCATGCAGTGTACATTCCAATTAATCTTAACTATTGAACAGTGCAGTCAGACTATTTATTCAAATTGGTTAAAAAGTTTTCTGTCTAAGGAATCCCAGCAAATTGCATCCAGTCAGTGACTTGCAGCATTCACTCCTCCTGGATGAGCATGTAGAGACAGTGGACAGTCACTGGCGTTGACTTTGCAGCAATCCCTCATACTGAGCATGCGACAGTGTAGAGANTCTAAGGAAACCCAGCAGATTGCATCCAGTCAGTGACTTGCAGCATTCACTCCTCCTGGATGAGCATGTAGAGACAGTGGACAGTCACTGGCGTTGACTTTGCAGCAATCCCTCATACTGAGCATGCGACAGTGTAGAGAAAAACTCCCTTTTAACAGGAAGAAACCTCCAGTAGAACCAGGCTCAGTGTGAGCGGCCATTTGCCACGACCGACTGGGGGTTTGAGAGAACAGACCAGAGACACAAAAAGAATACAGAAGCACTGATCAAAGAGTACATTCTATGGGAAGGAAAAGTAAATATTAATGGATGTAGCTCCTTTAGGGATTTCATCTAGGAAGAAAAAACAGATAAACTCTGAGCCTGTTTTCAAGTTTAGAGTATGAGAGAGAGCACATACAGTCACACTAAAACCTCAGCCAGTAGCTATGTCTAGGAGAAAAATATGGTTAAACACTGATAGACAGGTCAAGTGTATCTTCTGTAGAAGGTGAGCATTAAGTTGTTGGCAGCAGAATCTTGGACGATCCCCCCCTCCAGGAAGGTGTCACAGGTAGCCTCCACTCCTGTGTACAGCATCAGAGCCTGCTCCTCATTGCCTGTGATCATCAGAGCCAGCTCCTTGTTGCCTCAGCGTTCCCGAGCCCATATCTTTTTAGTCACCTGCTGCTTGTTTTACGCCACCTGCTACATCCCCTGCATCTTTCAGTGATCTAGAACATGGTGCTGTTCCCATATCCACAGCAGCAGTTCCCACGCCCACTGCAGCCGGGCTTCCCATGTCCGCGACAGCGGTTCACACGTCCGGGACAGCAGTGGTTCCCACATCCTCCTTCTTGTCCACCACAGCAGCTTCCTCATCTACCACATTAGCTTCCTTATGCACCAGAGCAGCTTCCTGATGTGCCACAGCACCTTCTTTATCACCTGCAGCCCCAGCAGTTGAAGACCTAATCCAACACAAGGCTGCTGCTGGGGGGTTGTAGACATTGTTGACATCTGGTTTCTTCTGCAACATTTAGAGACTTTTCTACTGTCCAGCTTTCTGCCTCGTCAACCTTATTGTTGCTCCATCATTAACATCAACGCCATCTGCACCTTCTCTTCAGCCTACTACGACTCCACTTATACCTCAGGTTCCTTTTCCAGAGTTTTTCTGTGGGGGGCCAGAAGGGTCTGCCTCATGTTCCTGTTCTCATGTTTTCTGAGGTGGTAAAGGGTGACCTGCTTCTTGTTCCTGTTCCCAAGTTTTCTGGCAAGGCGCCCCAGGAGGGTCCACCTAATTTTCCTGTTCTGGAGTTCTTTGATTGGGCCAGGGAAGGTCTGCCACATTTTCTTGTTCCCAGGTTTTCTGAGGGAGTCGAGCATGACCTGCTTCACGTTCCTATTCCTGAATTCTCTGACAAGGGTGTCCAGTTGGACTCGCCTCGTGTTCCTGTTCCCGAGTTCTCCAACGAGGGTCTCCAGGTGGACCCGCCTCCATGTCTCGAGTTCTCCGACAATGGAGTCCAGGTGTGCTTGCCTCCATCTTCAGATTCCGGCTTTCACGACGCTCTTCCAAACTTAGAGGGTTCCCCTGGCGTCCATGCCGCTCTCCTGGGCTACTTCATGGGTTAGATGAACGCTCCTTTAAGGGTTCAAGTGGTTCCACCGCTGATCTACAGTGCTCCTGCATGGGTCCCAGCGTCCTGTGGACCAGTCTCCAGGGCTTTACTGTGGGTTCTCCATGCTTCCTGGTCTACCTCCTGACAATGTGCCTCATGGGTTCTCCATATATTTTGGTGTATCTCCTGACAGGTTTTCCCATTGGGTTCTTCTTGTGTTCTGGTAGACCTCCTAACAGAGTTGCTGCTCCCTTAATCCTAGGGTTCCACTATCTACAGCCCCAGCCTTTCCAGGATGGGACCCTGAGACTCCTTTGTTGGACCCAACACCTACCAGAACTTCTCTGGACAATCTCCCTGTTGGCCTTCAGATTTTCATTCTTCCTTGGGATAACCTCCGGGCCACCCGCCTGAACTCTGGTTTTTGTTTTGTTTTGTTTTGTTTTGTTCCTGCTTCCTTCTGAGGCCCCCTCCACCTGTCCAGTTTGGGTTGCTTTTCTTTTGCTTTGATTATTACCTTGTTGTTATGTTCTTACGGGTCTTGCCATATTCAGTTGTAATTTTACTTTTGGGGTTTTGCCATATATGTTCACTTTTTTGTGTGTAGTTTCTTAGTTTATTCTTGTGCTCTAATCTTAGTACTTTTGAATAAGATCTCTGTTAGACCTCTGTTGGACTTTTCCCCTTGGTTTGATAGTGTCTTTGTGTCTTAATTCGGCTCCATTCATGTTTATTAGTCTACTTCCCTCAGTCTCTATGCTTTCCTCCTGCCTCAGCTGCTCCACATTAATCCCTGATAATGCTTTCCTGAGGAGAGATGGAGATAAGATTCCATTCACTAGCAAAGTTGAGAACCCGAGTTATACAATCAGTTCCTAGTAAACATGGTATAAGATTTGAAAAACACATGCATGCATGCACACACACACACACACACACACACACACACACACACACACACACACACACACACACATATATACAGAGTTGGGTTATCTTTAAAGCTAGCTCATTCATCCTCTTATCAGTTTTTGATGAATGTCTTATTTAAATAGATGTAAGTGAAAATGTGTCGGTGTGATTTCTTTTAACAGGGCCCCCAACATACAGTGCTTCAATTTACATTCATCTATGTAAAGTTAAAATCAGTTGACAGTAGAAGACAACAGATAGGATGTGGCTTGCTCTGTGTGCCTGCTGTGACTCTTATCACTTTCAGATTCAACAGTTTTCTTGAGGCCTTCTACATATTACAGCAACTAGAACTGTGCTACATGGATGAAATATCTGTTTGGGTTTTTCTGTGGTTGTAGTTGTATGACACTATGCAGGTGCAGGTAGCCACTAGATGCTGCTCTGTTTAAGTGTTTTTTTTTTTCTTGACTTCACCATAATTTTTTCATCTTTGATTTGTTTTAGCTATTTGAGGCTGTTGACTGTTGTCATACAGTCCCTTGCAAAAGTATTCCCCTTGAACATTTTACACGTTGTCATGTTTAAGCCACAGAGATCTAGGTATTTTTGGTGGGATTTCATGTGATTAGCACAAAGTAGTGTATAATTCTGAAGTGATGAAAAATAATACATGTTTTTATCAAGTAAAACTCAAAAATGTGGTTTGCATTTGTAATTGGCCCCCTTTACTCTGATAGCCCTAAATAAAATCCAGTGCTTTCAACTGTCTTCATAAGTAACCATAATATTATACACTGTGTAATTAAATCCCAGGAGAAGCTGCAAAGGGGCACATGCATGCAGTTCTGGTCCTTTCAAAGTCCAGACCTAAATACAGTTGAGGTGTGGCAGGATTTCAGTATTTTATTTGTGAATTATTTTGAGAACCATTCACCATTGTACTTCCACCTCACATCTGTGCATTATTTGGCCTAACACATACAATTTCATTAAAACACATTAATGTTTTTGGATGTAAATTGTCAAAATATGGAAAGTATTTAAATCTCTCATAAGGCACTGCCACTTTTCTAATAGTGTTAGCAGGGCTTTTTTGTGTTCTTGTAGAAATTAATTGCTGTAATGTTATGCTGCCTGGCTTGGAGAGTTCCTTCTCAAAATCTCTTCACTCAGTATAGGGTTCACTGTTTTACATTGTCAATCTACATTTGTAGTAAATACACTGTATAAATATACCTGCTGCATTCAAAGTATTAAAAAAACTATAGCCTAAATAATACATTTGTAAGACCTGTTTTAGAACTAACTCATGTAAGTTTAAAGGCTGTTAGATTTAGAGTTTGTTTACAATGTAGGACTAAAATAGGCCTAAATGTGTACCAGCTTTTTACGCAGGAAATCTTTTTTAGATTATTTGTTATATGATTACAAAGAATTAGTTAAAAAATGTCAGAGAGACATTAGATGGAAGCAAAACTGAGGCAAAGCAAGATAATATTAGGCTTTGTTGAACCCAGAGATGCAGGGAAGGGAGGAAGAGGCCAAGGGAGGGTGTGTGAGAGATAGGCCAGATACTCGGCTGTAGATTTGGCTGTTTAATCGAGTCGGTGAGGATTAGAACCGGATTATGTAGGAATTGTGACACAGCAGCAAATTAGCCTGGTAGCTTTAATCTGTGAGGCGGCCAAGGCCAAAATACTTGACCAGAAAACTGTTTGTGTGTATTTCATATACATGTATTGAGGTCATTTTGTTCTGTGAGTTGGGACATAGTGACAGAAAACGGATCTATTTGATTGGAGTCAATGGTGATGAAATCATCTAAAAAAATACTGTAAAGTAATAAAAACGTCTGCAGAATAATCCACAGTGGACTAAAAATACTACCTGGGAAAGATAGTAAAACCCATGCAACACCTCCTTTGATTCAATTTGAAGAGTTTTCCTTTTAAAACTCTGAGCTGTAAATTTGCCAGGACAGCACAAGACACCATCTAGACAGACAGGCAGGCCCTGTAACTGAATTGAGCAGTGTCAGTTCCATGAGCAGCACAGCCCTGATGAAATCTGATCAGAGCAGGTAGGCCAGCACCGCATGAAGGCAGAACCAGCCCAGTGAGAGAGGCCTTTGTACATGCTGTAATCAGCTATGACTTGATTCACATTCATGACAGCAGCTTTAACCTGACTGTGTTACAGAGAAAACTTCACCAAACTAACCTCAGCAAATGTGATTCACGGTCTCTAGGAATAACAGTGAAGCTTTATATAGGAGCTTATTTCCAGGCTGCAGCACGTCAGAACACATAGTGTTCTCATCAACATGCTCTACGTCTCATGCTCTAGGACAGTCTAACACATATTTTACTGCTGCTCATTTAATCCTTACCCTCTGTGTTGAGCAGAAACATCTGAGAAAGCCACAACAACAATATATAGTCAGCTGTTTAAGTTTTATTTTATTCTTCAAACCTCAACAGTGCATAACCGATAGACCAGCTCACATTGTTCAAGCATAACGTACCTGATAGACACTGACTGTATGTGACTTAAAATATAGACACCCCATTTACAGAAAAGTTGATAGAAAAACATCATGCTGTACACCTCAGACTTCCAGTACAAGAAAGACTCCTGACATCTGCATTAATACTTGGATTATTCTGGAGTTGTGGGGTGGATCAGAGATGGACAAGAAGCTGAGTTCAGGGAGCTGGTGGACCGCTTTGTGGCATGGTGTGGAAACAATCATCTCATCTTGAAAGTGACTAAAACAAAGGAGATGATTGTAGATTTTAAGAGAAACAGGAATAGGTCAAACACTATTTCCATCATGGGAGAAGAAGTGAAGGTGGTGGAGGAGTAGAGTGGAGATGCAACTGTGAAGCCATCTACAAAAAGGGACAGAGCAGACTGTACTTCTTGAGGAAGCTTAGGTCCTTTGGTGTTTGCAGCAAGATGCTGCATATCTTCTATAAGTCTGTTGTGGAAAGTGTGATCTCTTCTGCCATCATCTGCTGGGGAAGCAGCATCAGAGCCAGGGACTTAAAAAAGCTCAACAAGCTGATAAAGAAGGCTGGCTCTGTTCTGGGGACTCCTCTTTAACCTCTGGAGATCATTGTGCAAAGAAGGATTCTTCATAAAATGAAGAACATTATGGAGAACCCAGTGCATCATCTTCATGAGACTGTCCTACAACAACAGAGTGTCTTCAGTCAGAGGCTTCTTCAGATCTGCTGTAAGACAGAACACTACAGGAGATCCTTTCTGCCCACAGCCATCAGCATCTACAACAGCTCTTTGAAGAAACCTGCAGAATATGAGCTACAACGACATTTAATTTCCCTTTGGGATTAATAAAGTAGTTTGGAATTGAATTGAAACAGACAAATTCCACAGCATTATACTGTACATGTACTGTGGCCCAGTGAGGACAGTTGCGAGCAACTGCAGCAAATTTGGGAGAAGGGCAACATTACAATAACAGGGCATTTCTTAAAAACTGATGAAAAGGTGAGACAAAAACTGGTCAGGGAGGCTGCGAAGATGCCGACAGCAACACTGGAGGGGCTGGAGGAATCTCTGTGAAACCTGGTTGTATTATACCTCTGACAACAATCTCCTATGTTTTTCATACATCTGGGTAGGGTTAGAATACAGATTTCCTTTTGTGGGAGAACATGTTATGGTCTGATGTAGCCAAGCTTGAAGTTTTGGCCCATGGTTTTAGCATAAATGTGGCACAGAAAAGGGACTACTTTGTAACGAAAGACAGCCATTACCTCAGTGAAACATTGCGGGGGTAGCATAACAGGCTGGGGGTTTGTATTACCTCAGATAAAACAGAGGGTTCAAAATACCTGTCAGTTTTGACCCAAAACCTTGAAAAAATGAAGATGAAGAGAAAGTTTAAATTTCAGTATCGCAGTGAATCCATGTGTGCATTCAGATCAACAAAAGAATGACTTCAGGAGAAGGTTTAGAATGGCCTAGTCAAAGTGCACCACTAAATTCAAGACAGAAGCTGTGGGGTCATTTACAGTGGGCTGTGGACAACAATTATCCTCACAATCTGATGGATTTGGAGAACAAAAGTGGACAAATATTACCAAACCAGGATTTAGGCTGCGGACTCCTTCCACAGAAGACAGAAACAGAGCTGCAGCAAGTTTAAACCAGTTTAGATTCATGAATTGGACTGCCTTAAGAAGTGCATACTTTGAGACCAAAGTCTCATATCTTCTTACTGTAAATGTCAGGTTCCAGGTCTTCCTCACAGATTACTTGTTTGTCTAACATTCAAACAAAGGGATTCCTGCTACCCTGGGGACCCACTGGGCAGATCAAATGTGAGCATCTCACTTTTGAGGGTGCAGAGTGATATCACCACGACCACCACCCAGTCCATGATTAAAGTCCCTTCTCCCAACGGACCTTCTGTGAAGTTGGACAGAGGAAGGAAGGAGGACAAACAGTGAATCCACTGGATGGTGAATTGCTCCTGGGGGGCGGGTGGTGCAGTGTTGTCCTGGAGAGTCCACAATGCTTGTCTCAGTGGAAGGTAGAGTGTCCTGCATTATGCATGGTGGTTGTTATTTTCATCACATGCTGCTGCCAGGCGTCATTGTCGTTTGTGCTTGGTCTGCAGAAATTGCAGCCTATTCACAGAATGCTACTGGTTTGTCTGCTTTAACTTACTCCCACTTACAGTTGTTTGCACCGTAATTGATGCTGCTGGAACATGGAAATGGATTTGTTGGTCCCAGTGGGTTCCATTAACTGGTCCTCTCTCAGAGTGGTATGGATACATTTTTTTAATGTTTATCACTAAGATGTCCCTCACTGTGAGGTCACTCAGGAGAATAAGAGGCAGTAAGTGGATGAAGGACTTGAACACATGCATTATTTCACACTGCAAATGACGGCCAAACAGACAAGCACAAACAGAGGGTCAGAGGTGTGTGTGTGTGTGTGTGTGTGTGTGTGTGTGTGTGTGTGGGTGTGTGTGTGTGTGTGTGTGAATTGTTTGTGTCTGTTGTGCGAAAAATGGGGCCTTTTCAGTTTAATATTGACCCTGCCGCTGGGCGTATTGCTGCGTTTTGTAGACGTGGCTGAACATTGTGGTCAGTGGAATCCCTGAACCCTTCCATCTAACCCAAACCCCCTCCACACCCTGGATTTTTTGGAGAAAAAAAATCAGGTCACCGCATGCAACACGGTGGTCTTTTAAAATAAGAGTCTCTTCATATTAATGAATACATAAAGGACCAAGTGTTGTCTTTTTATTAGTTATAGAAAAATACTCAGTTGCAGTGATGTCATTGTAGCTCCAAATTTTCTCTAATCAATGATGACTGCCATGATGTATATCTGATGCTTTAGATTTTTTATCCTTCCCCATACCTTCATATATTGAGATCTATTTTATTCTTAATTTTAAAGGATGCAAATAAGTTAATACCAAAAAATTCCTTTGAACCTTATTTACAATTAATCAGATTCTCTGTTAAAAAGACTGAAAGCTGGAATGAATCAAAAGTTGCTTCAACAGGTTTTAGTTTAAGGGTACACACTTATCAACCAGTTACAGCTTGATATATTTTTTCCTCCAACATTTTTTTTTCAGTTGAACTGTCTTTGTGTCCCTTAAAAAGTGCAACAGGTTTTGAAATGATTTTCATGGTCCCATTTTTTATATTAGATAGAAAAATGTAATTTTTAATAGTTGTGTAGGCTTTATTTCCAGTCTAAATCTGCCTGAGAAATTCAGGTTTCTGCAATGTTAAAAACTGTTTAATTCTATAGAAAAGATTAATTGAATAAAAATATATTGTAAGAAAATTTATAAAATTCCTGAAGACAAAGTAAAGCAGAAATAAATTTAGAATCACAACTTGGAGTATTTTGTTATGTTTTTTTGGATGTAGTGTGGAGGCAGTGGGCTCTTCGTGAGAGGATGTGTGGAATGTCCGGACAGCAGCAAACTTTTGGAAAAGAAATGACCAGGTCAAGCTGAAAACCTCTAAGGATAAAATATTTCATTTTATAGTTCAACACAAAGCCTTATTTCCATCCAACACAGTCGCGTTTTCTTATGCCTGCATGGCTTCCTGCTGGCTCTCCCTGTGCTCAGCTCTGCCCATCTCTGGTGTCCTTAAGTCTGTCTCCATTTTCTTCATTGTACACATAGTCATCCTGGAACAAAGAATGACAGAAGCTTTATGATTTGAGACTTTTAAAAAATTGTTGTAAAGGTCCCAAAAGTCAAAGTTGAATAAATGCCCCATGAGTAGAAACTCAAGGGGATTCCCTTCAAATACATAATGACTAATTGTACAGGATTTTTCCACCAAATAATGATCATTTTTCAGTCCTCTGAGGCTTCATATATTACTATAAATGTTGACTGCATTTAGAAAGTTCTCTAAAGTGGTTGCTGCATATTGATTTTTGATTGTTTTAACGCTGCAGCAATCTTCTTTTGACTGGAATGGTAGAATAAATTATTCTGCCGACACCCATTGCATGGCTGCTGAACAGTCTTTAGCTCTTTCTGCTAGTGGTTTAAAAGCTCAATGATGAACACAGTTTTTTGTTTGGTTGAGGGTACTAAAGGTAGCAATGCAGGACAGTACTTCAGAATCAAAACATCTTCACATTTATTCTGTGCAATGCAAGGCCTGTTTAGATGACTGTTGTGTATGTGTGTTCTTTAAATTGGACTTATGCAAAATCTACTTTTTTGCCTTTAAATAAATTTTGTTGTGTATGTATGTAGGAGTGTAGAAAAGTTGTGGAGATATCTTTATATTTTTATATATTTTTCGCTCTGTTTTTCGCTCCGTTCAGTTTTCTCTGTCATCTGTTATGTTTTTTGAACTCTCACAGTATTTGCTGCGGATCAATTTAGCTTTTTAGCATATTTATTTCTCGCTGCGATTTTGTATTCCAAGCATAAGAATGCCTACGCTCCAAAGAGGATAAGTTCAGTTCAGTTGTTGGGCATATTAACCCATACAAATCATTACACCGTCCCCCAACATCAAAACCTCTTCGGAATGCCTGCTTAATTTTTTTTTTTTCATGGAAAGTCCTTACATCAGTGAGGAAATTCCTCTTTTCCCATTTAAGGACGAGTGCCTTCAGCAACGTCCGCCAGTTTTAAGAAGGATTTGCTGAAAGACTTCATCTAATTAATGGGTCAGTTCCTTCTGTCAGTGGAATTGACGGACACATCAAAGCAGTGAGCTTGCAAATAACGCTAAAATGACGACAAACTCTATTTTAGACGTGAAATTATTGTGAGTTGATATGACATCCTGGTCATTGTTCTGATAGCAATAGCATCATGTCTTCTGCTTATGTTAGTGCTGCGTGCTGCTTTTAGGTCCTTGAGGACATAACTGTACTGCATGTTTTATTTAAATATTATTATTACATGAAGAGTTTGGCATTGTTTTTCCCGTTTTTGTCTTGTTTCTGCGGCGTTAGATAATTGTTATCAAACTACAAAAATGGTCGAACAGGTTAAAGTGGAGCGCACTTTGACCTGGAGGGAGGCCAGGTGTGAAGCACCTTAAAGAGACCGCACCAAAACAAGTTCCTCTCAGACGCACCTCGGACCATGGTAAAAAGAGGAGACTGTGGAGCGACAATAACAAGGAGTTCAGACCAAAGCATTGCAGTTCCATTGCAGTTTATATAGGCCACAACTGAATGATTTAAGTGTGAAAAGGAAGAATTTAAAAGCATATGTCTCCGTTAAGCCTGGGAAGTAGGGTGAAGACATACACCCCTAGACAGACAAAATGTGCTTTAAAAATAATGGATTCAGAACGGATGTCTGTGTCCACAGAGGTCATGGTCACATGTGAAAGATAAACAATAGAATCTGTCTGTCTGTCTGTCTGTCTGTATATATATATATATATATATATAGTGTGTATATATATATATATAGTGTATATATATATAGTATATATAAGATATTCTTTATTGTTGAGAGCAAAGTGTACCAGAGTCAAATTCTTTGTTTGTCTTTACAAACTTGACAATAAAGCTGATTCTGATGATCTGTCAGAAAATCTTCCTCTGAAAGGTATATTTCCCCTTTTACATTCTAATTCATAGTTTGATGTACATTACGATGCAGTTGCCCACAAAGGCCCCTATAAACACAGCAGAATGCAAAGTGGGGTTCTCTGTCCTTAAACCTTTAGAATATGAGCTACAACAACATTTAATTTCCCTTTGGGATTAATAAAGTATTTTTGAATTGATTTGAATTGAACTGAATTGAATTAAGCACAAGTATAATGTGTGTGCTTGCTTAGAAGGAAATCAAACTACAGACCCTGGCTGTGCATCAGGAAGAAGAAGATAGGATGGAACAGTTGTTTAGTGTAAGAACAAGTTTATGCTGCTCAGAAAACAACACCCTCTTTTTGTTTCTGCTGTTTGCTCACCTTTGCCTGGTAATGGAATTGCAAACTAAAAATCAAGTCAATGGACTTGCTTGGTCCATGAATGGTTTGTGTGATCATGTGCATCTTTTGCACAGTTGTTCCTTATTCCTTCTAGTTTTCACCAAGCTTTGCATATGTCTGTGCACCATTAAACTGTGCCCACATTTGTTTCCTCAAAGCCTCTTACAGTATGTCCGACCTTATTCCACATCTGTTTAACTGTAAAAGTAGCTGTTGACATTGACTAAAGTAAGCTTGTGCTGCAATGAATTCCTCTGTTTTCAGCTTCAGACACGACAAGCCTTTATGTCCTACTGTCCATGATTGATACAAGCATAAGCACCTTATTCAGAGTACGCCAGTGGTTTGAACCCTACCTCTTTGTCTAATGTATGTCTAAAGGAGAGGACAGCTGCTAACCTTCCACCTTGTCTCCTTAGGGATGCACCAAGAATGGCTGGTATATATATATATATACACATTTTGAAGCTCATAAACATTTATGAGCTTCAATATAGTGTGTTTAGCATGTCCACATATTTAAAGGAAGGCCACACAATGAGTTGGAATCCAGTTTATTACTCTTAATCGTGCAGACATTCATTATTTGTTACAATTGAGTGTCCCTAAAATCTTTCCTGGTACCACAATCTCAACTTACGAGGTAGGTCTGATTATTTCGGTCCAGACTGTTTTTAAGTTGTACTTTTGGGCATGCTTTCTCTCTGTATACCTTAAACATCCCTAACTAACACATACTGCAAATACTTTGTTTTCTTTGCAAGAGAAAAAACTACTACACCAGATACTCTCAGAATGCAAGTACTGTTTCATAAGGTTAGAAGCATAGCACTACTTCCTGTGGTTTTGGAAATCTCAGTGGTGCAGATAGACAATCATATTCTTCCACTCTTACCAAATAGGGCTGGACTTGCAACACATAGACTGAAATGTTTTTTGTGTGTTTCGTTTTGTTTTATCCATTGATTTTTGTCAAAAGTGAGAAAAGCAACTACTTTCCAACAGTCATCACGTCCATAGCCAAATGGATGGTGGACATCCTTTTGATGATGCTGTACTCAACAAAGCCTTTGTAACGTATGTTGACCATAATGCTAGTTTATTACTCTGGAACGTCTGTGGGATGCTGTTGTTTATGCCCTCCTAATTTATTTCACCTACCCATCCTCTGTGTTTGCTCTATAGCAACAAATGCTTTCAAAGACGTTTTAGCCTATTACCACACTTTTCAGCCAGATAAAGCGCATCATTTAACTAACATTGCTGTAGTCATCGTTAAACTCTTGACACCCAACAAAAAAATTATTTCTGGTAGCCAAGGTTAGTCACACTAACCGTTGACTAGCTGTCACACAAGGTTCTTCTTGAAAGTGTGAATGGATGCAAAAGATTGTAGTTGCTAAGGTCATCTCTTTTGGGAGCTTCCCAGTTCTTCTAACCATCATGAGTCTTTTTCATAGATCTGATTGGCCCAGAAGCACCTACTGAATGCTCCTATTGATTAAAAACATGTTTCAGCCTTCTTTCAACTGGCTTCAAATCATGCCAAAACAGGTAGATTGGTTTTTAGATTTTCTTGCTACTATTCTCAACATGGTGTAATAAATGCTATAATGCATGCTTGCATCTGTGTTCACAGATTTAGTCCACTATATCAGTTTGTGTCCACTGATCACTCCTCAGGCATTCATCAGACTCGAAACATCATAATAGTGCTGTTTTCCTGTTCCTTCTACCAGTCTATCACCTTCTAAGTAAACCAGATGAACCTAGGAAGAGTAAGACGAAAGAGAGAGAAACGATGAAGTAAGGAGTGAAAAATCACAGAGCAGAGAACGATGTGAGTCATCTGTTTCACTAGCATTACAGATTACTTAGGAAAGGCTGTGTGTATGCAGATGTGTGTATTTCTATATGTGTGTGTTTGCACATTGCTTCTTGTCCTACTTCCTCTTTCCCCCCTGACATTCCACTTCCCGTCACAGCAGCCTGGCACTCCTAGATAAGGCCTTCCAGTACATTTTCACCTTCCTGTTGATGCTCCCTACTCCATCCAGCACCAATTCCAGCCCACAGCGATCAATAAACTGATAAGCGTTAACAACTAAAATAAATAAGCTCTGTCTTCCCCACATCTCAATTCAGAGATGCAACACTGTGTGATGGAAAACAGTCTCTATTGAAGTTTCTTGGCAGTGAAAAGAAATACCTGTTCCTAGGGATTGTTGATGAAAGACATATAGATAAGTGAGAGAACATTGAAAAGATCTCAGATAATGTAACTTTTGCGCAGATAGATATATTAGGATGTGGTGAAGCTCGTGTATTAAACCTGAAGCAGGAGTCAATGAAGCAGGAACTGTTAATTTACCTAGCATGAACCTGGAACCACACCCATCCTTAATACAATTAGAGTCATAATGGAAGACCATTCTCATTAATTAACACAAGTGAGTTGCTCTATCGTTTGGAACGGAACATAGCAGGAAAGGAGGATGTGGAATTATTTCGCATCCCTCTACGAACAACTGTAGCACCTTCGCAGGCAGGAAGGAGCCGATGGTGTTGGTTTTTCAAAATAAAGTAAATTTTAAGGTTTCATCATATTTAAATTTCAAACTCTGATTGTAGTTTGTATAAGCACGTAAATAAAACGGTAACATAACGTGCATATACGTCTTGCTGGCGCATCTGTGACCAAGACAGCAAGTCTTTGTGATGTATCAAGAGCCACGGTATCCAGGGTAATGTCAGCATACCACCAAGAAGGACGAACCACATCCAACAGGATTAACTGTGGA
>JAHUTJ010059334.1:0-15478 GCA_036250325.1 Characodon lateralis | reverse complement strand
TAGACTCGTGGTTCCTGTCATTCCTGATCTAAACTTTCAATAAAATGTATTCCTTTTTACAAAGTTCTCTGAGAGTCTCTGCATGTGGGTTAAGTCGGCAGTAAAAATCATGACACTACAAGTGTTTTTTTTTTCCAAGAGATCCTATTATTACTAATGTTAGAACTAATGTACACTGTATCAAATAGACTACTTCAGCACACAAACTTTATTTAGTATTGCAATTATACCAATAACCAACACACAATAACTATATTCAATCCCTTTTTACCAGTGTTGGGCGTATTACTTTAAAAAAAGTAATTATAGTTACTAGTTACTTCTCCCAGAAAGTAACTGAGTTACACCACTATAAAAGTAGTTGCTAGTTAACAGGGAAAGTAACTATTGCATTAATGTTTTAAGTTTAAATATGTGAGAAATTTGGATTTTTTTATAGGTTTCACAAGTCAGTTGCATAAAGTGGAATTACATAGACAAGTGGCCTACTTACACTGAACTTTTAATATTTACTTCACATGTACATTCTTGCTTTTAATTCAAGGAGAATATAGTAGTGTCTGTTCTTCCACTTTAAAAAAGCAATATTTCCCTCCAGACCCACCATTGTTGCAGCTTACAAATGCTAGTTTGCCTAGCAGGGCTGCTGTGTGCGTTTGTGGTTTGCATGTAAACTGAACACTGCCTCTGATTGGCTTACAATGAAAGCTTACTCTACCTTAGCCAATCATCATCACTTATGCCAGTGTCTCACCCATGACTCCTCCCTTCACCAAAGAAAAAATGTTTAGCTCCTGCAGTTGTGAGCATCGACTGATGACAAAAGTTTCAAGGAGTCGCTTTAGTTTATAACGCGCCCCATTTAATTGGTAATGGTAACACTGTTGTAATGATGGAAAGTCTTTGTTTGATTACTCATTACTGAAAAAAGTAACGCCGTTAGTAACACTGTTTATTTTAACGCCGTCATTTCCATCATACCATTTTAAAGTATACTGATATTCTCTTAAGAGAACCAAAAATGGAAAAAAAAAACTGTAAAAGAAACAATAGCAACTACGCTGTCAGTTTTATCACAGTAAGTCACTTATAACAAACCATGAAATCTTTACCTATATTTACCCACGACTCTCTAAGGAACTCAGTCTAAAATCCAGGGTTGCTACATATTGCTTCATGTACCAAATTCCTTACTTTCAAGGTTCACAGTCCCTTTTTAAACTATAGACAGTGTTCAGACTTTAATATGGAACCTGGAGAAACGATGGATGGATGGATGGATGGATGGATGGATGGATGGTCCACACTAAGAAAACACATACTTTTCCACACATTTTCAAAATGCAGAATCTCATCTACGGTGCATAATAAATCAAGCTCCACAACCAAGGTGGGATTTTTTTTGTTATTCTTAGTAGTTTACATCAAGGTTAAATTTGAGAATATGACAGCATCCAAACACACACACACACACACATCCACTCTGTCGCACACAAAACAGCTATAATTACACTATTACTCCATACAAGGGAAAGTAGTGGAAAACCCAGAGATGCAGCATAAAGAGGTGTAAACAGAAAACTGGTGATTCACATTCTAGTGGCTACACTCTTGCCATACACAAACTGATGGGGAGAAAGAGCCAAAAACACAGGGTTCACCCACATGAAGCCAGAGAAAGCAATGTGTGTATGTGTTCGTATGGTAGTCTGTGATGACAGAGGAGGAGTACAGATGTTTGCCCTTACTGCTAGGGCTGTTATCAAACGTTTTTTTTTTTTCCCTCTTTTAACACAGAATCACTCACACATCCATCACAGTGGGTGTAATCTAAATTGTCCTATAAATGCACCAAAGAATGACGATGTTCTCCATGATGTGGCCGAGGAGATTTCCTTCTGGTTACAAATGTACACAAATATTCGATTGCATCTCCATGCCCCAAAATGACTCAGAGACAGCCTCTCCACTTTCCTTTAGATGTTCTGTCTTTTGATAACATAATTGATTTTCTGTCTTCTAAGTGGATTGTAACTGATGGTTGGCAGTATTTTTCACATTGTGTCAACCGTAACCTTTACCCTTGTGTTCATTGTTGGCTCTGGTGTTTTTCTTCTTCCTCTTGACAATACTTCATAGATTCTCTATTCAACTCCCTTTAGGTTTGTTCAGTTAGGTAGCCCTGATTCACAACAAATGACAGCTCAAATCACTTCAAAAGACAAAAAAGATCCAGTTTATGTTCAGAAAGCCAGTTTAATCTAGTCATATAGAAAGATTCAAATTCAAATGGCATGCATCCAATTCAATCCTAGTTGTAAAACAATGTAGTGAAGTTCAATTTATTATGCTAATTCATAATACCTAAAAGGAAACGTAGCTAATTGCATCAAGCCATTGACTTTGCAGAGATCCCTAAACTGAGAATGCATACAGGGACAGTGAAAGGGGATGACTCCCATTTTTAAGAAAACAGCCTTTAGCTCAGTGAGAGTAGATCTATTATTACTGACTGAGGATTCAGGTCAATTCAGCCTGCTGACCAATGGATAGTGATCCCATGGTTATTAAACCAGATATTCCTACTTTTGGCAGTGTGGGCAGTTGCCAAGTCCTGCTGGAGAATCTGCATCTACATAAATCTTATTAGCATCAAGTCACCTGAACACCTCAACTTCGCAGAAAGAGAAAATAAGTAATGGCTGCCCCCAGATCTCTGAGGAGGGAGGTGATCAAAATACCTAGAATGACTGCAAAGTACGTGCAGCAAGACTTGTTGGAAGCAGTCATTGAGGTTTCAGTTTTCACAGGAATTCACATACTAAAGGTTGAAGGGCTCTATTCCTCAGCTCAAAGACATACACCACTACTGACGTTTAAATCATTGAAAAGTTAACTGTTATCACCTCACAACTATGTAAAAAGATAATGGGGTTTTGGGATTCTGTTCTGTGAAGCAATGAATCCAGACTGAATTTTGCTCTAGGGATGCCTTGCTTCCTATGGCATTGGAAACCTGCAGTGTGTGGAGAGCATTATGGACTCAATCAAGTAACAGGAAATCTTGGAAGTAAATATGAGGCTGTCTCTGACGAAGCTGAAGTTGGGCTTCACTGGACACTGAAACAGGATAATGATTAGGGGTGCACTGATTGCAGTTTTCTGGCGGATCACTGATTACCGATCTTTAAAAAGCCTGAGCTGCCAATTCCGATGTTGGGCGATACCAGTTTTTTTTAAATAACTAACACTGTCAGGTGTTATAAGGTCACACTACAACTTCAATGTTCCAATTTTATTTTATTGAAAAACATTGAATGATACCTGTGAAACAGTACAAACTTGTTTTAACTGCATATGAGGTAGTGCTCTCAAACATTAATAAAAAGTTCCTTTAGTCTTTCATTTTTCACATTTTAAAAATGCTGGCCGACAACTGGCTCAGGTAGTAGGAGTTCATCTTGTAACCAGTGGGATGCCGGTTCAGTGGGTTGCCTTGTCAGTCTGCCCCAGCAGCTGTGGCCATTTTACCTCACCACTGTCAGTGTATGAATGTGTACATGAATTGGTTAATGACTGATTGGGGTGTAAAGCACTTTGGGTTCTCTGGGGACTTGACAAACAGCTATACAAGTTCAGGCCATTCAGGCCAAAAAAAGAAACAGAACGTGCACAATAGGCTAAACAAGTAGGTAAGATCGGTTTTATATGTGAGTATCGGCCAAGTATGTCCCAAAATTAAGGAAATCGGGGGCGATCAATTAGATGGCCAATTAATCGGGGCACCCCTAATAAAGATCCAAAGCGTTTCTCAAGGTCCACCAAGGCTGGGTTTCGGAACAATTGACTGTCCACTGTCACTACATGCTCATCCAGGATGAGTGACTCAATACAATCTGCTGGGCTTTCATAAATAGAAAACTGTTTAACCAATTTGAATAATCAACTTAACTTGCCTGTATTGGTTGATAACTAGCATCAAATTGGAATCTGTCCTTATGATTGGATTGAACAGTTTTTTTTTTTTTTGTAAAATGTCTTAAGACGACATGTTGTGACCTGGTGCTATATAAACTAAATTGAATTGAAGATATCCCGAAACATGTCAGAATGGTTATCAAAGTTGCCTGGGTTGAACAACACTGAAAATCTCAGGTAGGTTGTGAAAAAGGCAGTGGCAACATAAAAAACCCAAGAGTATTTATAAACTGATGGCCTTTGGTGGCTAACGTTCCTCAGAAATGCTGCCAAAAGTTAATTTCTGGCTATGAATCACCTTTACTCTACTAAGCATTACATTTGTCATGAAAGGGTTTTAGCATTTTGAGACTGCAGTCGTCATTAAAGGAGTAATGATATGTTTAATTTGGAGGAACGTCTTGTAATATTAGTTGTTTTAAGCCATTTAAAATGTTCATGTTTGATCCAACTATTTGCTCATTTGTAGGGTGCATTAAAAAACTTTTGGTGCAACTGAGTTTAACTCTTTGTATTGCATTTTTGCAATGAACAAACTTGCTGGAATTCTTATTTGTTGACATGCATCTTGTTTATAAAACTGATAAGTAAAAGAAATGACAGGCAAAAGAATTAGTTAAGAAATGAATGACGCTATTTAAATATTTTTAATAAACTGTGATAAATAAACAGTTTTCAGTGCAACATTTTCTCTGTCCAAAGTATGCTTTTTCATCAAGTTAATAAATCACTAAAGAGGAAGGCATCATAAATCCTCACCGAAGAATGAAACTTTGCACAAAAAATATCCCTGTTAAAATAAAATCCAAGAGGATGATTTATTGCTGTTGTTTGCCACAACTTCTCTGCATGTTTTGTTTCCATCACTGCAGTGTGATGTTGCCTATTTGACAACAGCACTGCATAATCTTCAGAGCAAATACTCCCTTTTGCACACTTCTGTCCCAAAAAACCCACCAAACAGGTACACTAACACACACACACACACACACACACACACACACTGATCTCAGTGGTACAAAGGCATCCAGGGGCCACCCCCATTACCCAGTACACAGGTGTTGGGGTTTACTCTGGGAGGATGAGGACCAGACCCAACCTTAGTTTTTATACATGAACATATGCAAACCAACACACACACACACACACACACACACAATTTCTTCTATACACTTCAGAGCCACTGGGACTGAACTCTGCGGTTAATGACTTTCCCACCCACTACACACTGTGCACATGTTGAAGCCGTTAACGATAAGTGGCTTTTCAAACTTGGTAACGTCCTAATGTCCCTGTTAATCTTACATTCCTCACTTCAAAGGGCCACGGTACATGGGCCAACAATTTTCTGTCAGATGAGCAATTTTGTGAACTATTAACAACCAACGAGTAAACATATTTCAGGCGTATCTTTGCCCCAGAAAGTAAAAAATCGATCTGCGAAACACTAAAATGTTTGGCCTAAATATCCAGGTGTAAACAGTGTTGAAAACAACACTTTGTTAGAAAATGTGCTGAACTGAGTCTTTTCCATCGTGCAAAATAAAACATATTTACTGATGCTGTATATATAAAAAACACTGAACAACATAATGTGCGTACACTAACCAAGGAAACATCCTAAAGAAATGGATGAAACTTGTTTAGGATTATGGCTCACTGAGGTACATAAACAATGCTAATGAATTCATTAATATGAACACATTATGATCATTGAGTTTTAGAGATGCACCAATCAGGCTTTTCTTGGCCAATACCGATTTCTAGTTTTCTTTTAGACATGACCTGTCGTAAATGATTTTGAATGATTTGAATTTTTTCCACAAAAGATAAAAAATGTACTGCTGGTTCTTTGAAATGGGGAATGACTTTAAACCCAACAGAAAATGAAGAGAAATATATTAAAGCATGTGTCCATAACCTTAATCGGGTTTTTAATACATTTTAGTAAATCCATCAGCGTGCATTCTATTGGTTGATGTGCTTATTAACTGAAAACGGTTGAAGTATTTAATGGATTGAAAAGAATTTTGACTTCTTTGTACCAGCCAACCATCAATCAAAGCAGATCAATGGGAAACTTAGCCAATTCCATATCACTGGCAAAATGACTGGTACTTTTCTGGTGTTTTTAATTGCATGTGATAAAAGTTTGTAAAAATATACACCTGAAGCACCTGATTTGGTTTTTCTAACCCCATATTTACAAATAAGTCCTCTACTCTTGTATTTTTCCTTTGAAAACAAATTTGTCCTGTTTTAACCTGTACTGCTATTTATCTTAACCAGGATACTCAAATAAATGAGGTTATCAAAAAGGTTGTATCTGGTTTAATAAAAGTGAAAGTAAAATTAAATAAATGGATAAAATACATATCATAACAGTATTAGGGTAAAAAGCCGATGTTAAGTAACTTCAGTACATCAAAAACAAGACTCTTGCTATTTTCTGTGTACTATATTGATTTTCACAAGAACATCTAAAAGCTGTTAGTAATCTATGAAACATCTAAGCATAATAATGGTAAAGTACCTTGCAGAAATTATTCATAACCCTTTTCCTATTTCATAATCTGTCTCAGTACAACCACAAACATTGTATTTTATAAAGATTTTATTCCATACGCCAATATAAAATAACGCATAATTATGAAAAAGGCAGGGAAGTGGTACATGGTTTTAAGAATGTTTTTGTCTTACAAAGAAACCTGAAATGTGCAGTTTGAACATGTAATCTTACCCTGTGACTCAACACTTTGTAGAACAATGTTTTTCTCCAATTCCAGCTGCACATCTTTTTGTGGTATGTCTCTAACAGATTTACACACTGCAATTCCTATCCATCTCTGCAAAATAGCTCAAGTTCAGTCAAGTTGGATGGAGAGCATCTGTGAATATCAGTTTTCAAGTCTTACCAGAAATTCCCAATTGTATTTAGATCTGGACTTTGACTGAGCCCTTCTAACACATGAATATGCTTTGATTTGAACTGTTCTATTGTAGCTCTGGCTGTATGTTTGCAGTCATTGATCTGCTGTAAGGTAATCCTTTGTCCCAGTCTCAAGCTTTTTGCAGCCTCTAACGGGGTTTGTTCCCAGAATGTCCTGCACTTAGCCTTCTACCATCTTTCCAGCAGGTTCTGGGTCCCTACAAAGGAAAAGCATCCCATAGCATAATGCTATCACCCCCATGTTTCATTGGGGAGCTGGTGTGTTTGGACTGATGTGCAGTGGTAATTTCCTCCACAAAAAGAGTTTTTCATGTAGGTCAAACAGTTCGGTCTGAACAGGTCACTTTTCTTCCATATGTCTTCAATCTTCCCTACATGGCTTATGGGGGACTGCAAATGGAATTTCTCATGGCTCTGTTTCAACAATGGCTTTCTTACTGACAAGCTTTTAGATTTGTGGAATCCCTGACAAAAAGTCTATTAAACAGAATCCCCCAGCTGGGAGGTCGATCTCTGCAGCTCCTCCAGAGTTACCATGCTATGATGTTATAATAATGGATTTAACAGTGGCTTGAGAAATGTTCAAAGCTTGTTATATGCTTTTATAACTCAACCTGGGTTTAAATCTCTCCACTGTTTGTTTACAAAAGTTCTCTAAGAACCTCTGAGGTTTTCACACAAACAATTTATTTAGGAGTACTAGATTTAAAGGGGATGAATACAAACTTCAAACTATACATATATTTATTTCCACTTCAAAGTTATGCTCTACTGGTGTATAAGTAATAATAAAAACAAATAACAGAAATTGATTGTAACGTTGCCAAATGTTAAAAGGTTAAAGTAAGAACATCACATTTATGCACCTTTCTTGCTAAATATTTAGCTTGGTAACTAAAAATTTAATTTGCAAGCTAAATATTTAGTTTGTAAACTTCACATTTAATATACTAATTAAATATTTAGTTTGGAACTGTGACCTTTTTAAATTTATGAATAACATGGTGAAAATATGACTTTGAGAAATGAACCCCCATTAACCCCCTATTTTCACTTAGACAGGCTAAATACCTCAAAATATTGCTGTCAGTTTTTGACTGTGTATCTTTACAAACGGCACCCCACAGGTAAATGCGTCAGGCGCAGGACCAGCATTTACCTGAATATGTCTGAAAGCCGCCGTTAGCTGGGTCATGTGCAGACTCAGACACCTGGACGTGCATCTCGCGCTGTTGATTTTCTCCTGAACATCCTCCGGTTCCGGAGAACTCCTGCGGGCACGTGCCATAGTCAACACCAGGCAGAGCAGCACCAAAACGGCTCGAATGACTGGCATCGCTGCGCGAGGAAAAACAACCGCAAACACAAACCAAACAAACGAACATAAAAACGTTAAAACGACGGACGTTCCCTCCTCGTGCCAGTGTGAGTAAAGAATGAAAGCATCTGAGCGCGAGCTGGGAGTGGAGCGGCTCTACCCTGCACGCGGACACTCCCACCGCCGCCACGCGGAGTTCTAATGTTCTTAGTCTCCATTATCCTGATTACCATTATCATCGTGGCTTAAAGCTTTACCCTCTTCAGTTGCCACGCAAACATGAGCACCGCATCACCTTCCTTTTATAATTTCGTTCCTTCCTTTTCTCTCAGGAGTTAGAAGTATAATTTCTCTTCCACTCTTGGAGGTCATGCATTTGTACCCATCATTATCACCATATTAATTGTAGGTTCTGCATTAGCACCTGGAATAAAAGGGCCCCCAATTCTAAACATGTTAATAAAGATCCACAGCTGATAATGGAATTAAAAATGGGCAATCATGCTTTCATTTTTCGTTAATTATGTAGCAACATACAAAAATGTCAATAACTTCATGATGGCAATATAGAACAATAGTTCATAAAATTGGAGTCGGGACCATACCGTGGGTCCTGAAGAGAAAAGGGTTATACCGAATTCTGTGACCATGAGCTATTGTGACCTAAGAGGGAGCTGTTAAGAGGCTGGACTGAAATGCAAACATCTGTGGGAAGCCCTGAAAGGCAAGTGAGAAAAAAATGTTTCAGAGGCTTATTTTTCTAAGTGTCTGTTCTTGTAATTCTTGGCTCTGCCACTGGAGGCACTGGAATAAAACCACCAGTCTTCACTAACAGCTGTATTGTGCAAATGGATAGTCGAAGGGCTGGTTTCCAAGAACCAGTGTCCCCTTTTCTAAATGAAATAGTTGTAAAGTAAAATAAGATACAGCAAAAGCACACAAACAGAGTATTTGTTGGCCATGCTGTGTTGTTATCATACCAAGATTGTGTATTCACGTGAGACATAGAATTATCTACAGCATTGACCAAGGATGTCTGTAGCGCAAATGATCATTGCCCACCATGACTGCTCTTTCTTGGGACCAAGACTATATCTAGGCCCTAAAACTTGCTGTCAGTGCATGCTTATCATAACCTGTCACAATAAATTAGAAAGGGGTATGTTTAATCACCAGGAAAAATTTAAAATATTAACCCTTTAATGATTTATATATGTATTTATTTGTTTATGTATTTATAGTTTGGTGACAACAGCTCAATGAAAGCTCGTTATGAAAAATAAACAGTTTTTTTTTTTTTTTTTTTTTATCTCAGTCAATAAAGTGGGAAATAAATCTTGGTTTATTATTCTAAGTCTTTTTCTTCATGTCTCAAGCCCGGAGAGTCAAGTGGAAAACGAAATTCTGTTCTCTTATTTTTCTGTGTGTATTTTGGTAACACCACATCTGTCCACTGAAAAGGGGTGGCGCAGCCAGACAGCCAACCAGCTAGGTGCAGGTGAATGTAGAAAGTTATATTTTGTTTAAAAAAATATAAAGGTCTAGTTTTGAAAGATGTTTTGAGATGAGAAATTTTACCTTAAAACGCCATATAGAGAATAAGTCCTTTAAAAATGACTGTGCCACCATGCAGGCCGATTTAAAAATCAAGTTTTTTATACTGGAGGACAAATGAAATCACATGAAAAAGTTTTGGTGCAGGACAAATATTTTTGTTTCACATCACAGCAAGGTCACATTTTCTGTTAACAGCTGTGAGAATAAGTGAGTATTTATATTTCAGTGCAGCTTCTAGCAGTTTTCCCTGGAGTCACGGTATCTGACGGTCACACAACTTGGAACAAACCAAGCAGCTGTTTCCCCAAAAGTGGCTCTTGAGGACAGGAGTTAAAGATCCCTTTATTAGATGGATGATGCCTAAATGTTTGAACATATGTATAAAGGGGTTCTGAGTTTAGCTCTGTTGTTGATGCTGTTAGAAGGCCTTCACATCAAATTCTGTTTAAGGGCCCCATACTGGCTTGAAACAGCTCTGGTCCTGAAGCATCGAGCTTGTGTGCTTAAATGATCGTTTGATATTTGTGTTAACTTTATAAAATGATTACTAAAAGCATGTTTTGTCATAACTGTCTATAATATCTGGACAAATCCTGTAAAACGTGTCTCCTTTCAGTTTATTCACCTTACCTGTGCATATGTGAAGCTTTGTAAAACATAATTTCTTACATTCTTTTGTATGTTATT
Source organism: Characodon lateralis (assembly GCA_036250325.1). NCBI lineage: Eukaryota > Metazoa > Chordata > Actinopteri > Cyprinodontiformes > Goodeidae > Characodon > Characodon lateralis. The sequence goes on along the minus strand of JAHUTJ010059334.1, from coordinate 4,988 downwards.
GCACCCACCAACCTAGAACTTTATTTTTGCTCTATGTAACTATAAGCCTATTACGATACTTTCATGATGTTTGTTGGCAGAGGACCCAAACACAGACAGAAGGCAGGCAGAATCACATGAAAGGGTGTAGTTTATTAAAATATTTTTAAAAATAAGTTAAAACTTACAACACTGAGGAACCAATGCAGGAAAAAAAACAAATGCAGGAAAAAAATGCAAGGTGCAACCATTAGCACAATGGACCTGGGGTAGTAAATAAAAGAGAGAACACATATCAAGGGAGAATACGTTCTTGGGTAGAACAGGTAAGACTGAATATGGAACAGCTGTGAGGCAACATAAACTGAGGGAGCTGAGTGAAGATGCAGTAGATGCAGGTGAGCAGAGAGGACGAAGAGCTCGGGTGAGCCCATTGGAGGGGAATGTAGAACAGGTGGCAGTTGCACAATAAAATGATTGTTAGTTATTGGACCAGAGATAAAACCATGAATTACCATCATCGCTTCAATATTCACTTCATATTATTTGCCCCTTTAATCACTTTCTCTTCTTCCAATCTATTAATGAAAAGCATTAAAAGAAGAAAGAGAGAGAATTACAATTACCATGTTAAGAATCAAAACATAATTACATGGAAGAGCCCTACATCACAAAAGACACAGCAGTGAGGTAACATTTCTCCATCATGGTTTGCACAGCAGGCCTGTTCCAGGCACATTAACACTTTACCATTACTGCTATGAAAAACAAACTCCCCTTTATAGTCTGGGAATTCTCTCCAGGACTAATTTTTAGACTAATAAAAGACCATTTACTAATTGGAAAGAGACTTGGGGAATGTGTTGAGGTAGGTCTCTGTCACAGAGCCAGTAAGAGTGTTAGTCACTGCTTTTTTAAAGCAGCATCAGAGCCAAGCAGAGTTCTTCCTGCAAGGGCCAAGAGGAGATGTTTAAGACACGGGGCTGAAAGGCCTATTTGTTTACAGGAAACTTTACTCCAGCAGAGGAGTCATCTCTGCTGGCAGCAAAATGTAGACAGAGTCACCTAGGTTTTGATTTAGGGTAAGTGCAGTCGTATAAATATTTGGGAAGCACTGGCAGAATTGTTATTGGCCCTGTGGTGAAAACCAGGCTTTTCGTTCTGCTCTTTATGGGGAGCCACTTATACACTGTATTGGTCTTCATGTTACTGTCTTGGTTCGTTAACCCTTCAGCTCAAAGATCTCCAGGTATGTAACTTAAGATCTCAATTAATCATATCATGATTCCAAACAACCCGTGGTGATGTATTGTGTTGAGATGATTCATTTTGTTTTACTTTACCAAGAGTCAATTCCAGAAAGATATTTGTTTCATTGATTGTAGAGGAGAAGCACGATGTGAGACATTTGAGTAGCCTGAGTCTGCAGATGTTCGACATTGTTGCTTAAAACAGTTGCTAAATTTGTCTAAAATTGTCAATTATCTAAATTTGCAAGTTAATCTTCTGATGATTTAATAGGTGGTAATTACAAAAACATCTCACGTTTTACAAGATCACCTGCTAACACATTGAAACTTTTCAATTTAAAATGCACCTAATTAGCCTTTCAGCCTTGCCATGAGCGTTTCAAACCATGATCAACTATGAGTCATTTATTTCAGGTATTAAAAGAGCTGTTTATGCTGGTTATGAATGTTTCTTGGAAAGATATCAAAGAATAGCCAAATGTTGTAAGCAGGCCTGGGTTTAGGAGGATGTGGGTCTCTGGGCCAGAGCCAGTTGTGAGGCACCACTCACACAAGTTCCATTTACACTTGCAAAACACAATAAATTGATTGTTAGATATACAAAAATACTTCTTTTTCTGGAATCATTTTTGTATTAATGTTTTTTCAAAGGTTTCTGATAAACAAGGCATAATGCTGTCTTTACAAAAACATTGTAGAAACTATGCCAGATCTGTATGTGGTGCTGTGACAGATGCCTACACCAGAAACAAAGAAGATGTGCAGCTTGAGTTTAAGGCTTGATGTTAAGTCCAACATGCTTGGGACTGAAGGGTAAGGATAAGGTTGGGCTATAAAATCACTGTTTTCAAAACTGTGTGCTGTGGTCAACTAGATGAAAACCCAATACATTAAAACACTACAAAGTTGCATGGGCTTAAACTTCTTTGGAAATTTTTAAAATCCCATGTGTTTAAAAAAAAGATATAAATACATTTTGGGGCTTTCAAAATCTTGGTGCCCTGGGCTGTCTCTATAAACCATTGAAGACATCTGGCCTAGATGTTAACGACATCTTTATGAAAAAGGCTGTGTAAATGGCATACACTTGGGGACAGTAGAAAAACAACAAACATCTATCCATCCATTTTCTATACCAGCTTCTTCCGTACAGGGGATCTGGTGCCTATCTCCAGCAGTTTACGGGCAAGAGGCAGGGTACACCCTGGACAGGTCGCCAGGTCATCACAGGGCAACACAGAGACATACAGGGCAAACATCCATTCACACCTAAGGTCAACTTAGAGAGACCAATTTTCACGTAACAGTCATATTTTTCGACTGCGGGAGGAAGCCAGAGTACCAGGTGAGAACCCATTTTTTGCACAGGTAAAACATGCAAACTCTATGCAGAAAGACCCCCGGCTGGGAGTCAAACTGAGAACCTTCTTGCTCCAAGGCAGCAGTGCCACCACCGTGCCACCGTGCAGCCCACAGCAAACATTACAATATTATTATATTGTGACAAAAAAGATACATGGAAAAGGGATTTTCATTATATTAGGTAGTAGAAGAAGAAACCGTGGGTTTTTACCAAAAGTTAGAGAAGTTTTAAGCTCCAAGGGTAGCTGATTCCAGTAGTGGGAAGTTAAGTGGCCTAAAGTAATTTTTCTGTCTGGTCTGGACACAGGGAACCATTAGCTGGCCAGTTCCTGGTGAGCTCCAACACTTTCAAGGTTTTTAATCAGCAAGTATTTCTCCTGATTTTTAGAGTTACACATAAAGTCATACGCATTAAATAAATAAGCAATGTTTAGCTAAAAACAATCATGGAAAACGTTGTTGTCATGTTGAAATAAGGAATGATCCAAGCCAGCATCTGTATGAGGGGCCCATGTGTAATTTACCAAGGCTGAACAGGTACTGCTTCTTGTATGGGACCCACTAGAGTTAATAAAATACAAGCTGACGCCAAATTGCGATTTGGTCACAAACGGGTATTATACAAATCGTGCAGCACATATTGGACCCATACAGGCCCAGCTGTTTACTAATAGTTTTCCTATGACAAAACTATAACACCTGTTAAAATTTTGCCATGTTGTAACACAATCCAATCTGATCCCCATTTGTCAGCTTGATTTTTAGACCAATTTGGGCCCCATATGTAATTGTTGGATAGAATAAAACAAGTGCCTGTTTTTCACAAACTTCAAAGAACCAATTTCAGATTTCTGATTGGCCCTGCAATGAACTGACAAGATGTCCGGTGTGTAGACCCGAATATTCTGGGAACTAGAGTCCCCCTCCCCCTAATGACCCTGCATAACATTAAACGGGTACATAATATGAGTGAGTGAGGTCTCTGAATAAACCATCAGCAGAGTAGAGGTCCTCCCTAACACATATTTAAACATCACACACACATGCATATGTGAACACTCATACTCACAAAGCATATGCTGTCCATCTAAATCTGGTCATTAATTGAAGCCAAATGTCTTCAAATCTACTGAGAGTAGAAATTTAGAAATGTACAAGTGAGACACACAAAGGCATGCAGGAAAAAGTAGACTAACAGAATAAATAATCCAACAATTATATGAGAAATGAACCACAGTTCACTTAGATCTTTAAGAAGAAAGCAGACAGGGAATCTGTAAATTCATTTTCTATGTTGGCAGCAGTAAAATGCTCAAACACCACTTCATGCTAAAGAAGACCCTAATGACCTCTAAAGAAATGAATTTCCTTTCAAATTAAACATTAAGTTTATGAACATTAGTAAGGATGTAGTTATTAAGTAACCTAACAAAACCAGTGTTTATTCAACACTCTGAGTTTGACAAATGCACAGATTTCCATTTCATTTGTTTAAAGCTTATATAAAAGATTTAGTTTCATGAGTCTGAATAGTTCCCGCAATGATGACATTGCATAAACTAGTCCACCTGACGTCTGCACCTTCATCATGTCATAAAAACACATTTCATCACCAGTAAACCCAATAGAATTAAGTGAAATCCAGCACAGGGATGCTGTGTCCAACTTTTAATGCAATCCTTGTGTATTTATCCTGTCACACATCTAATCCATGGTGTGTCATCTACTGAATCCCCATGTGTTTAGCTGTTATTTTCAGAATCCCTAACATATTACAGTTCATATCCAACATTGTGGAAACAGAATATTTCCTGCAGCTGGTGCTACTCATAGCTCATCTGTTTGTTGTCTGCTTTCTTTCACCTTGTAGAAACACACAAAAGAGCTATTATGTTTTGTAACAGTTTGTAACTAAATGAAATCTGTTTTTTTAATGACCCAGTATAGGAATCATTCATTGCTTCATAAGCAGATGATCTAATTTAAACAATCAACCCACAGGCATAATGAAAGATACTCAAAACAACTATGTTTGCTGTTTTACCTGCGAGGATTACTGCAGCAGTATGGCTTGGGGTTTTTTGGTTATTTAGTTATGATAAGATTTATGTGTTGTCCCTACTGTTTCAAAAAAACATAGAATCAGTGAACATCTGATTTTTTTTTCAAGTGATACTATTGAAAAAAATTTCTTTCTGCCTCACTGAAGATAATTGTTTTTTTACAGGTTTTCCGCTTCCTCTACATGTCATATTGAGGTTTTGAGTCGCACCAAAGTGCAGACAAGAGCTGGGCAGCAACATGTTGTAAAAGGTCTTCAGCTTTATTTCCAGAGATTTTCCAAAGAAACCAATCAAGGCACTGCAGATACAAACAAAAGTCCAGATGCAAAAACTT
>JAHUTJ010059333.1:0-15482 GCA_036250325.1 Characodon lateralis | reverse complement strand
CCAAGTTCGTGCATACAAACAAGGAATTTGACTCCGGTACACTTTGCTCTTTTGTTCTGTTTTTGCATTACAGAATATACAAATTTACAATTTACAATGTACAATATACACATATCTAATAAAATGTTCAGATCTTGTCCAGGATGGCTCAAATTAAAAATGCTGTGTTCAACAACTTATTGGTTCATTTAAAACAATCAGCCCTAACTGACTTCAGATTCTTTGTGGCCAGGAAAGGACATCTTGTATTGTAAAGACTGACATTTTGAGACAAAAGGAGAAGGGCCTTTGATGAAATACTATTACTTTACATACAAATCACATCAGGATTTATGGTTTATTTATGATTATTTTATTTTCCTCAGCCTTAAACCTTAGTACAATGTGTTATATTTGCGTTTTGTTTCTCAACTGAAAACTTCCTTAACTGATCTTAAAATTATCTTAATTGTAAGAAAGAAAGAAAGCTGGCAACATCACTTAACTCTGAACTGAACCTGGAACCTGTGAAAAAAGTATCAGCTGAATAGTTCACTGAGTATTTTCAGACCTACAGCAGGCTCTACATCAGTGACAGTGTTTTGCCATCATTGTTGAGTTGGTGCTTATCAAAAATGTGGACACTTATTGGCAGCTTTAGGATAAATGTGTGAAATGGCTTAAAAACAAATGTTAATTGAGCAGCAAAATATCAGACTGAGAAAATGTAAAAAATTCAGCCATTGTTTTGAGCCCATTTATTCACAAGGGAAGTAAACCTTTCAAGTAAACTAGATGTGTGTTGATCTTTATAAGTCAGGGAATGGAAACTAGAAACTAGCTACTCAGTTTAACACAGTTCTACAGTCATAGCAAGAAGTAAAAAAAGATTATTAACTGTGAAAGGGTTGATAAGGGACTAAAAAATTCTCCAAATTTTACATTTTTTCATCTCATATATCTACTGGCCCAGCAATTTTCTCTTTTTTTAAAACAATTTTACTATCCTAGACAGGCTTTTTAAAGAACTGCCATTAAATCTCACTCATCAGATTATTTCTTGCCATACAAGGACAAGTGTTGCATTTTGATGTTTTTTTTACCTATATTTGTCATCTCCTCCAAGAATAAGGGCGAGGGAAAAAGTTCCACCTCCTCCCCATACAAAGCCTCCTCTTGCTGCTTAATCCATTTCTTCAGCTCAGAAACTTGGTCTGCTTGGTCCTGGTCTTGGCTGGTTCCTACTGTCATAATGAGGTTTTGAGGTGGACCAAAGTGCAGACAAGAGCTGGGCAGCAGCATGTTGTAAGAAGTCTTCAGTCTATATTCCAGAGGTTTTTACAAAAACATAGCACCTGGACTAGAAACACCTGGACGAAAAGTAAACAATACAAAACCACAAACAAAAGTCCAAAATGTCACACTCTGACAATATTCTTCAAGCTCAAATCAGTCACAGCAGATAGCCACTCACACAAAGATCTCCAGTAAAGCCAGAACTGAACTGGTTTTGCTCAAGGATGCTTATTATTTTTGTTTTTTCTATTGTTGCCACATCCTTGCTTAGTATGAAGGATTGCTGCTAAATCAGTGACTCTTAAATTAGTATTTGTTCACTGTCGCTTGCTCCAGAGGACGGTTTGCTGCAAATTTAGTGACTTGATGCAACTGGCTAGGCTTCTTTACATAGCTAGCTTTTGATCAATTGACAATATAAATTAAATTAGACTTTCTTGCATTACATTCAGGATCAGAGTGGACAGTTGTATTGACATAAATATTAGGTACCGTGTATTTCTAAACAGTTGAAAGCGAATTAGACCTGTTTTGTTTATAAAGTGCCTTGAGATAACATTTGTGAATGGGCACGGTATAAATAAAATGAAGTAAACAGTTTTTTTTTTTTGGAGAACTGCAGCATCTTAGGGTTACTAAGTCTTCACAACTGGCATTAGATGCAACAACTGTCATACTATGCGGTTTGAGGTGGGTAGGACCAATGTGCACAGAAGAGGCCAGGAGCAAGTTGAATGAAGGTAAGTTGAGTTTAATATATCCTCACTCACAGAACCAGGCAGGAAAAACAGGAGTACCAGAACCAGACCAGAACTGAGAGTTACCAGGCATAATGAGGTGCAAACAACAAGGAACCAGCAGGGAACTAAGGCAACGAAGAAACTTAAATACAAACAGGAAATAAAGTGAGAACCAATGAACGACAAGACCAGGTTATCAAGGAAAACACAGAACAGGTGTGGGTGACCACTACTGGGAGACGGGGGGTGAAACCAATTAACAAGACAAGACACAGAACTGAGGGTAAACAGAGATCCAGACCAGGTATAAAAAACAAAACACAAACCCAAAACTCAGTCACTGGCTGGGTATGACAATAACATACTAACTGATCCTACAGGAGGTATGCTAGGAAACGTTTTTATGATCTATCCTAACAAAAGGAATGTGTGAGTTTGTTGAATGGAATTAGGGCTATAACTTAAACTTTGTACTTTGGCCTAATGAGACTAAGATTAATCTTGACAGCAATAACCACTGTAGGCAGGTCTGGGGTGAAATCATGTTCTGCCCAACGTTAAATATCGCAAAGGACCTTTGATGCTACATGTTTCTCTTCCAAAGCAAGTCCAAAGTGACATCTAGGCGGAAGTCTTGGGTCATTCATTGTGTGAGCATCAATGATAAACGGTTCAGGTAGAAGCAAAGTGGTGTTAAAAACAGCGTCAATATGGTGAAATGGTGCATTTCTGATGGTGGCAGCAATACTACGACAGCAGCCGTTAGTCTGCGCTATTTTACTGAAATGAAGAGGATCAGAGCTGGAAAACTGATGAGGGAGAGATGGGCTGGTTCCACCAAGCACAGCCAGTTGTGATCACAGGACTTCTCGGCAAACTGCTTTGAACAAGAAACCTCTGAATTTGCAAGGGAAATGATGTCAGAGGTCAGCATATCTTCCAGACGAAGGAGAAAGTTGAAGCAGATGCTAAAGTCACACTGTTCAGAGCACCTGATATGAAAAGATTGCCACAGAAAAGGTTGTTGCTGCTGTTGCAAAACGGATCAAAGCTCAGCAGGTAAGAACACTTCCTTGTTGCAAAAGTACATTTAGGTATCAGCAGTTATTGTTAATAACAAAAAATCCGAAATTATTTTTATTATTAATAATATCAACCTGAAATTATTATTAATAAAATAAAATAAGTAACATGCGTATATGATATATTTAAATATGCGTACTTTTTTCCCCTGGCCTTCAACACAGCTTGTTTGTTTTTGTTTGTTTTATTTATTTATTTTTTTTGCCCCATGAGCCCGCTGTGTACTTGTTTTTATGTTCGTTTTATTTATTTTTTTTATATTTGTGTTATTGATATGTACAGCACTTTGGTCAGAAATCTGTTGTTTTTAAATGTGCTTTATAAATAAATTGGATTGGATTTAAATAAATGTTTCTCTGAAGATTCTGATATAAAGTAAAAAAAAATGACACAGCAAGTAGTGTCTATAGATCTTTAATCACCCCTTGTGTCTGCTGCTACTGCTTCATGCTGCTCACTTCGCCTCCGGTAGTTTCACTTAGTGCGGTATATATACTGTAACCCTGGATTTACACTGTATCTGCACCGGTCCAGTCCGGTCCGCTGCGAAGCCCGGAGGAGCTTCAAGAACCATACGCAGATCATGCAATAAAAGCCAGTGATAAATGCAACATCAAATCCAAAACAACTCACGGTGCGGAAGTTAAACCAGTTAAACTGCTTCATTTTTCATTTTATGCGTCCAGATATTTTCATGTGTTTTGTTCTACAAAGGATGAGTACACTAAATGCAGCGAAGCTATATTTGTTGCTTAATTTGGTGCATTTAATGTTTAATTGCTCGGTTTATAATACCTTAGTTAACCCAGTAACTGATCGAATTGATCTCATGTTAACAACTGCTAATATATACACGTGTATATATAAATATGTGTGTATTTATTAATATAGCAAGATCTAGTCTGTCTTTAGTGAATTATTTTAAAAAATTCAGATTTTGTGCTCGTTCTGGTGTGGTATGATTCATGCATTTTGACTCCAGCCGTGCTCTGGCATCCGGCAAAAATAGACTGGTTGAATTAGATGACCGTCTGCTTGTCGCAGCACTTGTGCTCTGTCATGTGATGACAGCTGACTTTCTTCTCCTGACTATGCTGTATCTCTCTCTGATAGTGACTGAAATATATCTAGAGAAATATCAGATTATTTGCTGCTGTCTGTGTTGCTGGCCATTGTAGCAGCAGTCAGTTTACGTGCAGGGGGTTCCCCTTTGATGTCATAAAAGAGCAAAATAAAATTGCAGTGGAGTAGTCTGGAAATGCCTTTTTAGTGAGATTTATGACCATATATCTCAACAATTGTTCATTTCAGTGGCATGAATTTACTTTAAAAAATATTTTATTGATGTTTCCTTTCCATAAATGTAATTGGATTTATCATGAAAATTCAATGTCACAGGAATTTTTAATTCAATCTGAAAAGACTCACAAAGTGAGGGATGGCAATTAGAAAAGTTTTAATGATGAGAAATTACATGGTTATTTCTTTGGCGCTCTTTGGGAGGAAGACATGAATGCTGAGAATGACATGAGCTAAGATGAACATTTGTGAGGCTTAGATTTAAATATGTCTTCCCCATGATCCGACACTGGTGGTGGATTGGCGGCCAGGGAGCGAGGAAGCCGGGAGTAGATGTGAAGGAAGATGGTGGAGGTGGGTTGGAGGAGGGATGAGCTCAGCTGACAAGCGAAGATGAACACGGTAGAAGCTCCTTTAAAAGCAAGGCGTCGGAAGGTGATTGGATGGAGAATCAGATGGACAGGATGCTGATTGGAAGGCTGGGAGACGCACCGGAGAGTCACTGGAAGGTAAGTCTTTCATTCTGAATTTTCGTCAAAACTCTGTTTAAACAAAATGTCAAAACAATACAGTAAAAAGTTTGCCATCTTCCAATGTCCGCTCAACGTGAACCATGACTTAATTTAGTCAAATATTATGGAGTAGCCTCCCTTCTTTTTAACAACCAGGACGTTTATGTAGAGATATGAGGGTTTAAATGCTTAAGTAAAGATGGCATATTTACATGAAACATAAATGTGGTCGCCCATCCGAGGTTAAAATTTGAAAACTTTCAACACTGTTGATGACTAATATGTGGTGGTTCAAATAGTTTACTGAATTAACTTCTGGAGGAAAGAGCCTATTTTGAAAATATGGCCATTTTGAACATGAAATCTTTCAAGATGACAATTTTACAAGATGAGTCAAATGTTTTTGATAGTTTTATTTAAGCAGTTCAGATGAAAAAAGCAATGATTTATATTTTATCAAACAATGTCTTAAAATGGAAAATATAAGACCAGTAAAAGAAAACACACAGGAAGAAAATACAGATTTATATTGTAAGAAGTCTTTTTTTACCAACTTGTTTCTCCTGATTGGAAGTCATGGTATTGCTTTGGATTCACCCATTCAGGTTCTGACACAATATGTGTAAATGGATATAAATGTTAGGGTAATGGTAGAGACCTTCCAGACTTGAATATACAGTCAAAAACACCAAAGAAAACATGCAAAAGAGCTTATCAGCAATTTTAGGAAGCACTGAAAACCTATAAAAATGCTTATAAAAGAGCTTTTCCTTAGATTTTTTTTTTTTTTTTTCTTTTTTGTAAAATAAAAATAAACACGTTTTTTTTTATAATACTCCTTGTCTTATTGTATTTGGAGAGATTTTTATTTTCAGAAAATAAAATGGAAGACAACTTAAACATCTAAATCTGCTAAGGGTATGAATATTTTAAACTAAACTTTTTAATTATTAAATTAAAAAATACAAAAAAAAACAAAAAAAAAAACTGCATTACATTATCCCATGTAAATCCTGTTAATTCATCACATCATGTTCTAATAAAAAGATGGGTGTTTGGTTGTGTCAGAGGAAAGAAAGCTTCTAAAAACTATTGGCATGACTTTTATGTAGCATTTTTTATAGAATTTTACACACAGTAATCAGCCAAGATATAGGTAGAAGGAGAAGGTCAGGAATCAAACCCCTGGCTGCTGTGTTTAAACCACTCGCCCACATACATAGGGTGCCAACTATGGCTAGAGGACAAATTGAATGTTTTTGTTATTGATTCAAACAGAACAAGCATATACATCCTAGTCCATACCACTAAAACGTTACATTAAGCATCAACCGTAATAACATAAGACTGCAGATTGCATAATACAAGACTTCAAAGTTTGATGTCTTGCTCAGATGTGTGATGTTCTCAAAATGTATTTTCTTTAATCCAAATGTTATGTGGGTACCAAATTTGGCACAGAGCAGTTAAAGAAAAAATTGGCATATTGGAACGGACATATTTCAGTTGGGAGGCGCAAAAATACAAAATCGCTGTCAATTTTTCCACAGTGTGATATAAAAACCAGAAAGAAATTACACTTTTTTTACACTTTTTTTCTGCCAGTAACACAGTCAGAGGAAATTGAAATGTATTTTAGTTAAATTATTCTCTTTAATGAACAGAGGCCCAGAACAGAGTCGACCAGCTCTGCAGGTGAAAACAGCATAATTCTAATCCAGCTTTTTCACACTCCCACTCATTTTCTGTGCTTTCCCATGAAGTGTCCGGCACTTTAACTGGCATTTCCAACCAACCACTGCTTGAAGGTAAGTGTGTTTTTAAGCCCCCAAATACAAATGAGGTAGCTGTTTTGAGTCAGGTACTAATCTGAGTGTTACAGGTTATTTCAGTGGGACTGTCTCGGCAGTAAATAGAATGAAATTTCTTCTTCATAATACAAAAAACAAAAAAAAACAAACGATGGGTTTTGTATTTGTATTGGCAGACAGGACCACTGAAATAATGTTGCAGTATAGGTGAGTCAATGGCTGTTTCCTTGAAGTAAACAGTTTCTTCTACCTGTTGATATTCAGCTAAAAGTCAATATTATAACTCTTATGCAGCCTTGTTCACAATCTCATCAGAAAAAAAAAAAAAAAACAGGCAGAAATTGTTTTTTTGCCCTGTTTAATTTATTTACCTTTTTTATTTTTTTTTTATTGTAAAAATAATAATTATAATTTCTTTACCTTACTTGCTTTTTTATGGTTTTTGCATCTTGCATTACCACAGTTGAAATATATATTGAAAATTCATTGTACACTTTTGAATTTAGCCAATAGAAATGCAAAATACTACAGTAGATTACTTAAAAAACAGGATTTTTTTCTTAAAGTTTCTCCACATTTGAAATTTCTAACACTTATAGGAAGTTTACCAGTTTGTTCAGTCTTTGCACCTTTTGGTGCGTTACTGGCATGGATGCAAGGGTTTTCTCCGAGTACTCGAGTTTCCGCTCTCAGTTTAACAAACTGCAAGTTTCATTAGTACCTCTAAATGATTATGGATTGTACACGAGTATGAGAACCTACAAATAAGAGAAAAATTATCTTGGTGACTAAATAAGTTATCATTGTGAGGCACTGTACTTAATTAGTTTTTTTCATAAAAAAAAGCACAACTAAGAAGCTAAAAAATGTCTATGTGGGTTGTAAAATTTTACACATGCATAGATTTCCTCTGGGTACTCTGGTTTTGTCTCTGAACCCATTAATATTTGTGTTAATTAGCAAATTTAAATTCACCCAAAATAAAATTTATCAAGTTCAGAAAATGAATGCGAGTTCGGGAAAGACTACAGTGAGAATTACATACATTTGTTTTAAAGGTTCCGTTTATTTGATCCGCTGCTTTCTAAAAGTTAGGTTTATGGGAAATTTTTTCTACTTTTTAAAATGTTTAATGATTACTCCAGTAGTTCTTACTGTGAGTGGTCCAAGTACTCCAGTTTCTTGTCTCTGGCCAAAAACATGCATGTTGCATAAATTAGCAAATCTGGAATCACCCTGAGAAGGAATAAGGAAATGTAAGGTTGAGTGGGAAATTGAAGAGTGAACATGTTACTTATTTAATTTAATTTTGGTGTTCAGCTCAATTCAGTTGAGACAATTTTTACATTTGTTGTGTTATTTGCATTTGTAAAAACTGGCACAGTGTCTCTGATGATTTAAACTCCAGATTTAAACATTTTCCAAGTTGAGTTGACATGCATGTGTGGATTTTCTCTGTGTAGTCTACAAACATGCATGCCAGGTTAGTTGGCAATTGTACATGGACCTCAAACTGAGTTCAACAAGTTGAATCGAGAAGCTGAAAAGAAGTGAGGATTAAAAAATAAAACATTTTGCAACTTGCAAGTTGAAATAAAAATGAAAGCATTTAAGTACACTCTGATGCATGTACTGATGTTGATCAGTATTTGCAATAAAAATCAAGAGGCTAATATCAGTAAAATGAAGAAGAGGCATTCTTCAGTAATGTGTACACTGGTAGACCTAAATATAAAGTACAAAGTATAGGAGTTGGTGAAAGTGTAGTTTACCTTGAAGCTCAGTTTTAATTACTTTTAAGAACAATTAAACATTTTATATAAAAATTTTATTGTAAGTTAAAAGTAGTTATAAAGGCAAAACAAACTTGTTTTTCTTCAGTTTCTGAAGTGCATGCTGTCTCTTTTTTAAAGAGAACTTGTAAAAATGTTCCTATTTACTGCATAATAAAAATGTCTAGACAAGATATATTGAGCCAAAACTGTCAGCAATTTTGCTTTTTTGTGTTATTATTTTGTAATTTTGTCTATATAACTATGTTTACAACATAAACTGAAAATTATGAAAAGGAATGATAAAAAAGACTGTGCAAACATTTTACAGCAACACTTCCCTTTAGTGTTTCAGGCAGCCGTAGACTTTACACTTAGAAATAGAGTGTTACCTCCGAGCATCCACCCTCAGTTTTGTCAGGATAACAGCATGGATCGGTGGAATGTTCTGACCTTTGACACCCGCTTAGTGTTTTTACTCCTACGGCAATTCTCCGTCCGTCCTCCCACTCATCACTCCTCTATCTATCATGCAACCCACCAAAAAGCCCGTTATCATCTGGGTGTCGTTTAATTTCATGGAGCGATACAATCATTAGTCACTCTGGACTCTGTGAGAGAGGTGCTGGCTGTTAGTAGAAGCCCTCTGCCACACGCAATGCTGATAAGGTATGCTAAGAAGTATTGCAGCATTAAGAAGGGGATGATTATTTTATTTCTTCCTGTGCAAGAACTGCTGGGGTCATATTTACCAAAAAAGTAAACAAAGCACAATAGAATACACTTTTAAGAGCAGATCTCCACACTGACAGGAAAAAATTGTATCCTATTAAAAATAAAATAATTATTGGCCTCCTATATTTACTTGCTCTTCAGTAAGTGAGGCAGCATTGGAGGTAACTGTAAACTTGATCTGTGATTGGACTGGTTTGATTTAGTTGAAAAAATATTAGCTTCGCCTAAATCATCAACTTGTATTTAAAACACAATCCACACAAACTATTTAGGGCTGTGTTTCCTTTGATTACTGGCCTTCTTGCAGAAATCACTAATCTATCCTTAGTAAATGGATATGTACCACAGCCTTTTAATGTAGCTGTAATTAAACTTTAATTAAGAAACCTTCTCTCATTATGATTGAATAAATTGCAGACCTGTATTCATTTTTAACCTAAGATTCTTGAGAAAACATTTGCTAATCAAGTGTGTGAGCATTTAAACAGTGATCTGTTTGATGGGTTTCAGAGCTCATCATAGCACTGAAACTGCATTGGTGAAAGTCACTAACTATATTCTCCTGGCCTCAGATTACGTTTGTCTGTACTCGTCCTGTTAGATCTCAGTGCTGCATTTGATACAGTGGATCACACTATTTTTCTAGGGAGGATTGAACATGCTGCAGGGATCAGGGGAAAGCACTAGGCTGGTTTAAATCTTCATTGTCTGACAGATTCTAGTTTGTTCATGTAAATGATAAATCATCTTTAAACTCCAGGGTTACTTGTGGAGTACCACAGGCTCAGTGCTTGGGCCAATTCACTTCACTATATATATGCTTCCAATATGTAAAATTATCAGGCAGCATAGGATACCTTTCCATTCTTATGCTGATGATACTCATACAAAATGCTGTAACAATCTGTAAACTCACGAACACAATCATTTTTAGAGACCAGCTTGTTTTCAAAAAGACCCTCTAAACTGCTAAAATAAACATCTCAGTAGTCTTAATATTAAAATCCAGATTGCCAGCTTTAATGAGCAGGGGAGCAGAGGTTTTCTGAGGATGATAGGTAAAAAAATTTAAAAGGTTGGTTCACAATACAACGTTTTGTGTTGTGAAAAATAGCCGAGATCAGAGAATAACAGGGACAAGCCCAGTATTGGTATGGCAACATTTTAACAAAATAAACCTTAAATAATCTTAGTGTTCTAAATTGCAATGACGATAAAGATAATTCAGTGTCTCCAAGGGAAACTGTTATTTTTACATATTGCAACTTTTATTTCATTATAACTGGACCAGACAGAATGAAGATATCTCCCTCTCCAGCCATAGTCCATGTCATAAATTAATCCTCTGGCTCACTTCCTTTACCAGAAGAGACATAACTAACTCACCAGGCAGACAGTTTGAGGTGATGAGGTGCATTTTGCGGCTATTAGGCCTTGGGATCGTGACTATTTTCTTACATTGTTGCTCATTTGCTTCTAAGTATTTGTGCTCTCTTCACCACTTGGCATGTCTCATGAAGCTAACATGCCAGTTTGTTATGGTCTCACAAATGTTTTGTAAGCTCAGCATTCTTAGATTTTTTTTCATGTTACTTTGGTATAATGAAGAAAAAATACAACAAAGCTTATGTTATGACAATCATCAAATTTATGCTCAGAGTCAATCATTCAACTGATATCCCTCTTTTTCCTTACTTCTGTAACGCCCTCTGACATGCTGACATGTCTGAGCCATTTTATCCCTTTTTCTTTGTAGCATGAGTCTCCATCATCCTGGAAATTTCACACCAAATTGTTACCAGATTGTTAAAAGAAGTTACTTTTAAGGTGTATTGCAATCCTACGCTTTATTTATGGAAAGTGTTCTTCAGCAGTATTAGGAGAAACAACTTGAATGTAACAAATGGAATGTACCAAAATGCCTAGCTGTAGGCACCGCACGACTCAAAACACGTTTTTCTTCTCCAGATGTTTCTCAATCAGCAGGGGTCATCAGGGAAAGTAACTTTTCATCAGTCATCTGCCGTTCATCCTTGTACTTCCTGAAGAATCTTAATCTGTTTAATCTCTTGCTTTGACAGAAGTGTCTTTTTTGCTGCCCTTATTGTCCAAAGGTCTTAACTATTCATGCAGATGCATTCACACCCACCTGTTGCCAATATTATGCCTGCTCTGCACTGGTGGCATCATGATTCTGAAGCACACATTGGTGTCACTGCCCAAAGTTTATGTTGAATGTATAAATACTTTACAGTTTTGTGCTTATCAGCATTGGTCTTATCAGACCACAACAGTGAGTTCAGACTGCAGTCAGTAACCTCAGACTTCTGCAAATACCAATTTAAAATTAATCAAAATTAAAAATATGGTCCAATACACAACAAATGCGGGCCACTTTTACAAGTACCTAAAAAACTGTTTTGGTGTTAATGTTAAACCAGATACAAGGGTATAACTTTAACAAACAGTGAATGACATGATTATAGAAGCAAAGAAACAATTGAAATCATTCTGATTACTCTTTTTAACAGAAGATCTTTTTCATATCCTCAAAGTTTGAATATTTATGAATAGAGACTTGGTAACCATGGTAGAAAATTATAAAAATATAAAAAATACTTCTTCCCAGCTGAACTTGCTGATTCAGCAGAGTAAATTTTTTATAGCCTATATTAATAATGCATCATTAGTATAAGCTAGGAATTCCTCCTGGGGCTTCTTATACTTTAAGCTAACACACACACGTATTCACACATTTTACTTCCACACTGTATTTCATTAAGAGTTTATTACAAATTTATAATGGGCAGAGCAATTATCACAGTAATTAGTATTTTTTTTTTTTTTTGTTTGCATCATATTGCAGCCTATTCAAATGCCTGTTTATAGTGTGAACACTGCTCTGACAGCCAGCGTTTTGGTGAAACATGTCAACTGTCAGCCGAGACACATTCATGGTTCCATTTCCATCAGATGAAGCGCTCACAGAGAGATGTTAAGGCTCGCGGTCACACGAGGACTAACATCTCTCTCTCTGTCTGTCAGAATGACTGATCGGACAGAGGGGAGGTAAATGCAACCAGCTAATGGAAGTTAACAGTCCAACCTGAACAATTGCATTATGATCCTCTATGAAGTAAGTACCTCTGATAGATATAATTAATCTAAAACTGACAGCTGAATGAAACTGATGAGGTAGCAGCACAAAGTTGCTAATGACAATACCTGGATTATATGGCACCCAAAGAGAGTTAATGGTTCTGCTCTTTATTTTATGATTAAACATGCAGTGTATGCAGAGACACCTACAAACAACTGTTTGTTATATAAAAAGAGCAAGAATGACATTTTAACAAATAAGGTGATGTGTAGGATTCCTTGTGTGGAAAAATTAACTCCAACCTTGCTTCTTCCATAGGACTTGGAAGGAAAACAAGCAACCAGGTATTGCTGATCACAGGGACTGAGTAATGAATTATCATTAACAGTGTTACTGCCCGTATAAAAGCAAGAGTTTGTCTAATTTGCTAGTAAAGAGTGCAAAGGTGTATTAACACAATGCCAGGATGGAAAGAAATCAGCAAGTAACTTGAAAAAGAAATTGTTGCTACCCATCAGTCTGATAAGTATAATTTATTCCCTATAAGATCCATTGCTAGTCTGTATTTCAATTTGGCTGTTTTGTTGTATAAAATGTACAAGAAAAAACTTCAATTTTCTGTTCATCTGGCTCAGAGATGTCATAGTTGGGGTTAGTCTTTAGAACAAAGCATTGCTAAGTGCAGCTAATGCACTCAAAGTACAGCTATTTTAGTGTTCTTAGCAGGTATCTTATATTTGTCTATCATTGGGACTTTCTGTATTCTGTATGGCTGCTGAACAACCCCTGAACCACATATTGAGAACCCCTGCCAGGTTGCCAAATAATTAAGCACCAAAATGGAAGCAGTTCATCAAGAGAACCAGGGCGTACTGAAATTATCCAATTTTATTTTTAAGTGCCTAGTATGGTCATATTCAATAAATTCGAATATGCTTTTCAAAGGGGCTTGTTTGTTAGATTAAATCTACCTCTTGAAAATAACAAAAGTTAAGCAGGTATTAAACATACCTTTCATTAAGCCCACATATCTGTGTCAAAATGTTTTTTTATTGGTGTCATGTAATATTCTAATCTTAAATGTTTTCAATAGCTGTAAGCGGAAAATCTGTCATGAAGGTGGTTCTTGGAGTGGGACCCTACAATGCAGACAGACAAGCAGAAGCAGCTCCTATAAGTCTTTCATTTAACAATAGACAATATGATCATAGGAGATAGCAGATGTAGGACAAACAGAACAAGTAAGAAAGTAAACCTAAAGGAATTAACTAAAGCACCAAATGAAAAACATAAACAATCACGATCAGAGGCAAGATCCACAACAAAACCCAAACACCTTCATATCATGACAAAATCACCATAATTAACAGAAGCAAAGGCTTGACAATATCGGTATGTGTAAATAATGTGTATAATGTGTCTCACTTAGTGAATTGAGTTACTAAAATAAATTAACATTTCAGCAATATTCTAATTTATTGAATATAACTGTATACACACAAAGGACCTGCAAAACTGCAGCCTCTTTGGCCAAGGCTATTTAGAGTGATCTGTGTGCAGATTTACCGATGAGTCCAGTGGAGCTCCAACATGAAAGAAGCACCCGGTTCGATTTTGCACAAGACAAAAAAAAAACAAAAGCTTTGGTCTGTTTATTTATTTTGTAAAGTGTTTAACATATGTGACACTGGATTTGTATGTCATCTGTATGAATGGTGTGCTGGCATGTCTCATTGTAGATACGCATCAGGGCATTTTAGTGACAAATGTGCAAAAATCTAATGAAAAACGGTGAACAGGAATTAACTTAAACTGATATGAATTTATGTAAAGAAGAGTTTCTCTTGGTCATCGCTTGCTTCAGGCTCTGTGCACATGTCCGAGATGATTTAGGGATCATCAGACTCATACTTTGGCTCAGGCTGAACTGCTGGGGGAACAGCAGGAATGCTTTCTCTTTCAGAACTGTATCAATGAATCAATTAATCTTTATTTTCATTCTAAAAAGTACAATGAAACTCTTTGGCATCTCTTAAAAAATAAAAAAATAAAAAAAAGTAAAAAAAAACAAAAAAAACAAAAAAAAAACTGCGACTTAAAAAATATATATATATATATATAAAAGTTTTCATATTCTTATATTTATTTAGAAGTTGTGGCAGCAGTGGGGCAAAGTGACAGTACAGTGCAATAGAATTTACACCTCTATTACCCATTTCAGGGCGAGTGGGGTAATGGAGGCTACAGCTTTTGGATAGAAACGGTTTCTCAGCCTACAGGAGAAAAGTCCATCTGACTGGATGAAAACATTTTAGAATATGTTTAAAATTGCTTGTCTAGGACAAAAACCTTGTTTAGGATAAAAATCCTCAAACTGGGCGTAAACCTCCTAGTTTATCCATCTAATGCTAGGCTTTATGATGCCCCGTAAGATTGACTGACTTGGAAGTTTACTTTTCTTTTTGCTGCTCATTTTAAAATCTTTGAATTTTAGTGAAATCCTGCAGTAAAAATTCATTTTTCATCTATCCTGATACTATTTTAGACATATATTTGTTTTGTTTTTGATGATGAAATGCACCTCTGGCCATTTTGTTTCAAGTACAGTATATATACACTGCTCAAAAAAATAAGGGGAACACTCAAATGACACATCCTAGATCTGAATGAATGAAATATTCTCATTGAATACTTTGTTCTGTACAAAGTTGAATGTGCTGACAACAAAATCACACAAAAATCATCAATGGAAATCAAATTTATTAACCAATGGAGGCCTGGATTTGGAGTCCCACACATAATTAAAGTGGAAAAACACAGTACAGGCTGATCCAACTTTGATATAATGTCCTTAAAACAAGTCAAAATGAGGCTCAGTATTGTGTGTGGCCTCCACGTGCCTGTACTCCCTACAACGCCTGGGCGTGCTCCTGATGAGACGGCGGATGGTCTCCTGAGAGATCTCCTCCCAGACCTGGACTAAAGCATCCGCCAACTCCTGAACAGTCTGTGGTCCAACGTGACGTTGGTGGATGGAGAGAGACATGATGTCCCAGATGTTCTCAATCGGATTCAGGTCTGGGGAACGGGCGGGCCAGTCCATAGCTTCAATGTCTTCATCTTGCAGGAACTGCTGACACACTCCAGCCACATGA
>JAHUTJ010059332.1:0-15489 GCA_036250325.1 Characodon lateralis | reverse complement strand
GAATGTGAAAATTTAAATAATTAGTAGGAGTTGACTCATTTATAGTAACATAATCCTCTTGCTGCAGCCAGGTTTCTGTGAGGCAAAATAAATCAATCTTATTGTCACAAATCAGGTTACTAACTAGCAAAGTCTTTGAAGACAGAGAACTTATGTTCAGTAAGCCACATTTAATTGTTTTAAAGCCGGGCCTCCAATTCCGACACCGTCGCCTCCAAAGCTACAAAAATTCTACATTTATTACACGTACCATTATCACCAAAGGAGGCAGAGGAGTAACTGAACATCTAACACAGAGAGCAGGAGAGAGGAGGAGACTCAGAAAGAGAAACAGCAGAACGGGTAGTCATGGTGGAGTTAAAGCTAACGCTAAGTTAGCGACCCCTTACCACTACTAGAAAAAAACGTGTAAAACACGGAGAGTCCCCAAACGTTAAATGTAGCAACAGAAAGTATGTGTTTTAACGTGCTTATGTATTAGAATAAGTAAGAGATATCACAGTAGAGAGAAATCAGATCAAACGAGAGACCCTTCACACAGCAAACAATCCACAGAGTGCAACAGTGAAAACAGGAAGTGACGAATACGCCTTACCACGCCTTCACGCCAAAAGTAAGCTCAAGCTTTTGAATTTACTATCAGCCCTACAGCCAGAAATGCAGGTCATTCACACTATGGTTTTATTCCCCAACAAATTTTATACTGTTTCAAAGAAACAAACACCTAAAATAAGTTCTGTATGAATACAATTTACATGTTTAAAGAAAAAGTAAGATTAAACTGAACAATTTGATTTCTTAGGTTAAGTTCTGTAGATAGGAAGTCAGCTGAGACTGAAACTCTGGTTTCTAGTTGCAAGGTGGAAATTTATAGATTTGAGCTCCAACTTCTGACACCAATCGTACCTCTACCACCAGATAATTGTCCGAGCAGCCTCAGTTTGGAGAAACAAAGATAAATTCCCTCCAAAGAGTCAAGCTGACGGCTAATCAAATAAGCTGTAGTTCTAAAGTGGATTTCAGCCATCTTAAATCAAAAGAAATCCTAAAACCATAATTGCATTTTGGTGGAATTTTTGGAAACCAAGCCCAAGGCATCAACAATAGGGGTTACACAATGCGGAGAAGAAGATTGGTAGTGAGACAGCGGAGCTTGCTCTGCTGCATACATCTTCCTTTTAATGCAAAAAGAGAGCATTTATAAATAACAGTTAATATGGAAAAGGAGGCAGCGACTCCATGCAAAAACAATGGTATGTACAATGGTTTCATTTGCATATGTTTAGTATCCGCAAATCTAACGAAAATAAGTGGTTAGTTATACAATGCAAGTTTAGTGTGCTTTTGCAAACACATAAATAATGTTTATAGTGTACGTTCTTCATCTTCGCCTCCATACTTGTTGCTTCTATTATCTGCAACGTCGACCTGCCCACTGGTGACGTTGCAGTTCGCACAGAAACACTGAGTATTCCGTGGTGCCCGAGTTGAACCAGAATGTACACCTCTTTTCATTGGTGGAAATATGCGTCACCGGTTCGAAATTACGTTTGGGAACTGGAACAAGCTCCGAACTTGTCATACCTGCTTGTGTTTTTGTTATATTACCTGGTCTAGTCCTTTGTTTTGTGTCTCCCTGCACCCCAAGCCCACACCTGTTCTCTGTTTTCACCTGAATGTTTTGTCACATTTGTCATTGGTTCCCCCTGCTGTTCAGTTTTGTATTTAAGCCCGTTTGTTTCCGTTGTTCCCCGCTGGTTCCTTATGTTATGTGTATGTGTGTGTCCTGCTGCGTGCTTGCTACCCTGTCTGTGTCCTGCCATGGAGAATAAAGACTCGTCTTATCTTCAAACCTGGAGCTTCAGGAGTTCTTCCCCGCATATTGGTCCATCAAGAACCCCCTTTATGACAGAAGGAACCAGCCAATGGAACGAAGCGGGAGGAATGGTGAGGGAATTCAAGAGGGGTGACATTCGGGTCAAATTATTTTCCCACCTTGCTACCTCTCCCAGATCCCCATGGAGGAGGCTGGAGATAGCTGGCAGCCTCCAAGACTGGCTCGAGGTGGGGAAGGATTTTTTTTCCTGATCCTCGGATTCACCACATCACTGAGGCCAAGCGACAAAGGGCCCTCGGAGAAATCGTTGCTTCAATGAAGAGGCCTCCTGCCCCCTCCTCCGCTCACCTCTCCACTGAAGCTGGAGGCGACTTTCCGGCTCATGGTTTAGCTCCTGATCAGCCATCGCGGCTGCTTCTGACTCCTAATCCTGTTTCTGGTCCAGTTCCGGAGGGGTTCATGGATAAACCGCCTCCACACGCCGATCCTGTTCCTGGTTCTTTTCCGGAGGGGTTCATGGATGAACCGCCTCCACACCCCGATCCTGTTCCTGGTTCTGTTCCGGAGGGGTTCATGGATGAACCACCTCCACAACCCAAACCTGTTCCTGGTTCTGTTCCGGAGGGGTTCATGGATGAACCGCCTCCACAACCCGATCCTGTTCCTGGTTCTGTTCCGGAGGGGTTCATGGATGAACCGCCTCCACACTCCGATCCTGTTCCTGGTTCTGTTCCGGAGGGGTTCCAAGCCGAGCCGCCCTCACACTTTGTTCCTGTCCGTGAGGGGCTTGTGGATGGACTGCCTCCACTCCACTCCCTGCTCCTGTTCCCGGTCCTGTCCTGGAGGGCTCCGAGGACGAACTGCCTCCATCCCTGGTTCCCATTCCGGAGGATTTCATGGAGGACCTGTTTCCACTTCCTGTTCCTGTTCCTGAGGAGTGCGAGGACGCACCCTGTCTGCCTGCTGTGTCTCAGCGGCTCCTCCGTAGATCTCCACAGCCTCGCCGAAGGTCCCAGTGGTCTCCGCACCGTGACTTTGAGCTCCACCATGGGTTCTCCTTGTCCCGCCGCCGGCCGTCAGATCATCAGCTCCCACGTCGCCGGCCTGCTCAGCTCCTACGTTGCCAGCCTGCTGATCGCCTGCTGCTACGTCGCCAGCCTGCTGATCGCCTGCTCCTATGTCGCCGGCCTGCTGATGTAAGACAAAGGTTCCAAATGAAGTGTTGTTAACTTCCCTTTGGATCCCCAAATTTGTAGCATTGGCTAACTTTTTAGGGCTAAACAACATATTTTGAGAAAACAACTGCAGATGGCCTTCTAGAGTTTCTGTGGTGTGGCAGACGGTGTCCTCAGGATAACATTTTGAAAGCTACATTACTGTTGTGCAGTTAAACCATCACTGACTAATGATGCGGAGAAAACAGATTTGCGCAACCCCCGTATAATTGCCTAGTTTTAATTATTCTAGTGCTAGCTATTGCTCTCAGACATTTCTTTTGATTTCCACCTCCTTACTGAATAAATCAACTAATACATCTTCAAAGCCAAATAGAACCTTGTAAGCTGTGCTATTATTACGTTTATCTTAGACGGACGTTATATTATACAGTATTGTGCAAAAGTTTTAGGCCTTAAAAATGCCTTAAACGAAGAATGCTTTCAGAAATATAAATGATGATTGTTTATTTTTTATCAATTTACAAAATGATAAGGGAGCAAACCTAAACATACAGCCAACCTCCTTAAGAACTATCTTCAGCATAAAGAAGAACAAGGCTTACTGGAAGTGATGGTTTGGCCCCCACAGAGCCCTGATCTCAACATCATCAAGTGTGTCTGGGATGACATGAAGAGACAGAAGGATGTGAGGAAGCCTACATCCACAGAAGATCTGTGGTTAGTTCTCCAAGATGTTTGGAACAACCTACCATCCGAGTTCCTTTTTACACCTGCCTAAAACTTTTGCACAGTACTGTATATTGTTACCTGAATTTGCTGTTCCCTTTAAGTTCCCTCTAATAGGGCAAAGTAACAGTTTTTAGTAGAACCACACCATCAGGAGCCTAGGTTGAAAAGGAAATATTTATTTCATATCAAACCTAAAGAAGACATACATGCATTTGTAAAAATACTAGAAAAATTAGATGACAAGCTTATTTTCTTCTCACTAAATTCTAATGTTTGATGATAATTTTTGTGGACATGTTCAAAAAAGAGGTAAGCAGAAAATCTCTGCATGCAAAGTATGGTGCAACGTTAGCATAAGTGACTGCACGCCTGTAGATAGAAATCCACATAATTGCTAGCACTGTATAAGCGTACACATGCAGAGGTTTAAAATCAGGTTTTCAATCACTTTGATGCATTTATCCTGGCCTCCAGGCTTAGAAAACCTTTCGATATTTTGCTCTTAACTCCAACCATGTGGTAATTATTGTTATTCTAATGAGCTATATCGAGTTTTAATGACATAACTCCCACCTGGAGACAGAGTCTGTGATCAGCCTTTATTAGGGCCTGCTGCAGAGATAAGGCTCCCATTAGCCAGGCTTGATGATTTCATGGCTGCTACCACAACAATAAGAATGACAGCCCCCAGACTACGCTCTCTGAGACGTTCAACTTCCTCTTTTCAGGCAAGTCTACAGAGATATGGTGGGGGGTATTATGTGTGGGTCAGAGGCCGTTTTAAATAAGCAATAAATGTTAAATCTGCCTGACATCTTCAGTATCCATTACTGCAAAGAGCATGGCAGGGAGGAGATGGAGAAGAAAAAGCTGGAGTGAAACTGGTAGACGGAGGAGATGAGATCAATAGAGGCAGAATAGGGGATTGATTCAGGCTCTTAGATCTTTCAGATTAGTGGCTCGATTAGATACAAATATGGAGGTTCATTCATGTGACCTTAGCAGTGACAGCCTGAACTAAGGCGCCATAGAGTAATTACATTCAAACCCCAATATCCCACTGATGCTGGAGATTTGGAGATGATTGCGGCAGGACAAAAATGTTTGGATGGTCCCGTTTTAAAGAATGCTGGCACACTGCCTCCTAATTTTCTGTTCCAGTTTTTCCCCACATTTGATTTCTCTCTGCACGTTCAAGTTAGATCTTTACCTGGACCCCTTAAGGATTTCAGTTTTTACCATCCCTTACTTTACATTATGATTCATATCTTGTGAAGAAACCTGCAGGGAGGTTTGTATTTTACTGAAACATTTGTTTTGCAGATGACCTGAGGTGTTTGTGAACAATGGGAGCTTCATGTTTATCTGAATGTTCCAGTACGAAAAGGTGGCTCATGCAAATATAAGCAAATGGATTGGACATTATCTGTTGGCGCTTGTCTGCATGAACTGGTCCGACTGGTGAAAGTGCAGAGTGAACTCAAGTGATCTGTAATGATCTTTTCACCCAAAACAATATAAGGTAAGAGTTTCATACGTTGGTCCCCTGTTCTGGACCACACAGAGGTGTAGTAATAAAACAAGCAGACAAAAAACTATATTGCAGACTGACATATGATTAAGAAACTGTAGGCAGCAATGATCTAAATGTGGATTGGTTTTAGTGCAATTTCTTTGTTGGAGTAACTGCCTGGAACATTTTGCTTTACAGTTTTGCATTCCCATTTCAGCATTGTCCACCTTTTTCCAGGGGATGTTATATAAATGGACTTTTGGGTTAGTTCAGACAGGCATGAAGTCAGTCTCTTCAACTTTATGCAATGGTTTATGAAATTAGCACACTTTGAATCACAATAATGTCTAAAGTCTGCCTGGTCTGTACTTATCAACTAGCTCTTTCATTTGTTCTAATATAACTCCCTTACAACTCTATTCTCTTTATTTTTAGATAATTAAACCTTTGTTTATGCTGATTATTCAAATTGAGTGATTTGCTGTTTTTTTTTTGGACTGATGCGTCTTATGCATGTACAGGTTTATAAGGTCATGGAGTGAATTATCAGGGTCTCCACATACAGCTGAAACCAGACATCCAGTCTTACACATTGCCACTTCTGACTTTAAATTAGACTGTTTAAATAACATACATAATTTTTTTTTAATGATTTTTTTTAATGTTCTCATCACCCTAGCTCAGATGTTTTCATACACCAACATTGCTCTACATTTAATCATTTAGCAAAAACCCAGATGATTATGTCATGGCTTTGAAAGATTCAGTTAATTCACAACATTGGAGTTACATGCAAGCAAATCCATGGATGTATTTTAAGACCTCAAGACCTCAAACACAGTGCTTCCTTGTGAGACACCATGGAAGAAAACCAGGCAAGATATCAAGAAGATAATTTTCAGCCAGATTAAAGTTTGGAAAGGAACTCAAGAACAAGAGCCTTCTTTTCTGGAGACATGTCCTTTATTCTAATAAAACTGAAAGTCAAGCTTTCGACCATACTGGCCGTTATTTAATTTGGAGACAAAAGGGGTTTGGGGATTGCAAGCCTAAGAACACCTAGGCAGTACAGTATGGGGGAGGCAGCATCATGTTGTGAGGGTGTTTTGCTGCAGAACGTACAGGTGCACTTCACAAACTAAATGACATCATGAGAAAAAAATGTTATGTGGAAATATTGAAGCAACATCTCAAGACAGCAGCAAGGAAGTTAAAGCTGGGGTGGAAACGTGTCTTCCAAATGGACAGTGACCCTTAGCAAGCCACCAGTTTTGTAAATGCTAAGAGGACAACAAAGTCAGTGTTGTTGAGCAGCCATCACAAAGCCCTGATCTCAGTCTCATAGAAAATGTGGGGGCAGAGCTGAAAAAGTGCATGTGAGCAAGTCAAACCTGACTCAGTTACGGCGCTTCTGTCAGAAGGAATGGGACAAAGTTACAGCAAACTGTAAGAAGCTTGCTGAAAGTTATCCAAAATCTTAAACCCAAGTGATGCAGTTTAAAAGACAGTTATACAAAGGAAAACTCTGTAAACTTCTGAATTTCAAGAACGTTAAAACGGATTATTGTTCTGGCATTTAGCAAATGGAAATAAAGTTAATAATCACAACTGGTCTAGAAATGGAAAAGTTTAGTCTGATTTAATATCAAGCAGTGAAAAGAAGAAAATTTTCTTCCTTAGATTCTGTTTCAGAAACTGGT
The DNA here is from genome assembly GCA_036250325.1 of Characodon lateralis. NCBI lineage: Eukaryota > Metazoa > Chordata > Actinopteri > Cyprinodontiformes > Goodeidae > Characodon > Characodon lateralis. The sequence goes on along the minus strand of JAHUTJ010059332.1, from coordinate 8,532 downwards.
TTTGCATTGAGTTTGGTTCTCTTTTTCTGAAACTAAAAAGCACAAATTTTGTTTTAGATCCATTGGATTCATGTTCTCCCATCATTGAATGATTGGCATTCAAATTTAGTGTTGCAGGCACTGATACGACTCTGGGAGATATGACAGTAAACACTCACAGCTAGAATTAGCATTGAGGGAAAATAAACTTCCTAACAATGCTTTTGTGCAGACGACCATTTTAAATTAAATGAATAAATTTGGAAGCCTAATTATTTTTGCTGCTTTGAGCTATTATTCTTCTCTGTGGAAAAGTGAGGGATGAGACGGGAGAAAGAGAGGGAGAAACGATCCCAATGAAACAAATGCAGTTATATTTGCTAAAAATCCTGTTGCCAAAAGGCATAACTTTATTTTCCTCTGCAGTCATTAGACTGGCACCAAACAATAACAAACTCAATTAACCTTACTTGCCCTTTTTAATTTGTTATTTCTTAGTTACATTTATCTGTTAACTCCAAAATGAGTACTTTAATGGGAGAACTTTAATGTTAAATATAATAAATAAAACTCTTAATCTGTACATGTCATCATTACTAACCACAGACTGTCAGTCTTTTGCACTTTCAGCCCCAGACATGGTGTTTTTGGCTGAGTGTAATTCAATCAATTAACACTAACTCTCTCCTCCTCCCCTGTTTTCCTGCCGAACTTGCCAGGTCATGTGTTGGACTGAGGCCTCCCTCTTGTGTCTGGGAGAAAGGGGAGGTGGGTTCACTGGGGATGGCTGACCCGGTCGCACCAGGATTCGGCTTTTCTGTGCTGGGAAACAATTACAGCTTCCCCGTCCACTTCTGTTTTATTTCTCCGCTGACCGTCCAGCTCTGTTTTCGTTTTTTCTTGTCCACTTTGACAGCGTCACTTTCCATCCCCCGTCTGGGGGCACTATATACCCTTTTATTTATTTATGTATTAGGAAAAGCGGTCTCCCACCTAGAGAAGGGAGGGCTGAAAGGGAGGGGAATTCTGACTGTAATGTGTTGTGAAAAGTGATCTCTAAGCTTTAAAGTGTATTGGACAACTGTTCTGTTCACCCAGGTTGTTCTGCTGATTTACAACAATTTTAATAGAAAACCTTAAAGGCAGGGATCACACACTTATAAAGAAAAGTATCAGGAAGTCTCAGTTTCCTGAACTCTGGTTGGTGAACCCCCAAACTAGTGACTTGTGGTAAGAAAATAAAGAGATTCTGCACCAGGTGGTTTAAATAATTCAATCTGAAGCAGAAAACATTTGCATCAGTGATTAACTACATGTAGGATAAGCCACTGTTGTTAAGTGAGGTTTGTGCAGTTTTTTTTTTTGGAGGTTCAGATGGAGTACAGCACACATGTGAACTGTTAACGTGGAAATAATTACTCCATGTGTGATCCAAGCTACCCTCCAGCAAATCAGCCTTTTACCATTAAGCTGCTTGGCACTCCTCTTCAAGCATAAATGCTGTCAAACACAAAACTCTCATGTTTTACAATGTATATTCCTTTTTTTTTAAATTCACATGCGTCATTATTATTTAGAATTTGGCATATTTTAACATTATTCATCTATTCGTTGGTAATTTCTCAACACTGTTGAATACACTCATAGTTTTGAACATTTGTTTTACATTTTGTTACATTAAAACCACAAATATAAATGTATTTTATTGGGATTTTATGTGATAAACCAACACAAAGTAGAACATAATTGTGTAATAAAAGGAAAATTCTACATTGTTTCACAGATTTTTTAAATTAAATAAAAATCTTTAATTTGTGACATTTATTTGGTATTCAACCCCCCTCTGAGTGAATAAATTGTACAAGTCATTTGCAGTATGTCTATACCAGCTTTACACATCTAAAGACTGAAATTTTTACTCACCCTTCTTTGCAAATTAGCTCAGTAAGACTGGATTGAGAGCATTGGTCAAAATGAAAGTGTTGTCCAAGTGTTCCAAGTGTTGTCACAATTTCTCAGTCACATTGGACTTTGACTGGGCCATCCAATGTATGCTTAAAATTTGATCTTAGCCATTCTATCGTAGCGGTGGCTGTGTTTTAGGGTGTTTGTCCTGCTGAAAAGTGAACCCCAGTCCCAGTCTTAAGTCTTTTGCAGTGACAAACAGGTTTTCTTCTAGCATCATCCTGTATTTAGTTAAATCCATCTTCCAATCAACTCTGACCAGCTATCCCATCCTGCTAAACAATTAATATTGACTGTAGCGATGGTGTACTTTTGTTAAGCTTTTCATAGAAATTCACTGGTAAAGTCACAACTGACCTCCTCCTTCAAAAAACTTAAATTTCACCCTTTTCACATCTACAATGTTTGGTAATAAAAACTGACTTAAATAACACAAGTTAAAGTTACCGTAAGCAGTAGGCTAATCAAGGTTCCTTTAGAAATTGTTGTATTGTAAAAAACTAAGATCTATTTAAGATGCCTGGTAATACGACGTTGTAATTAGAATCAAAGAAAACATATTGACTAAAGATTGTGAGGATACACACCCTGATTTTTGTTCCAAAACATCTCTGTTAGAACAAGACATGTTTATTTAAGAAACAATCGCACAAATTCTTATTTAGTAAGGCACATTTTGCAGCTATGAGCAGATGATGTACAGATGTTTTGATTGGTGCAGAGCTGAAACTCTACTTTCTTTGTAACTGTTCACCACTTATTTTTAACTAGCGCAAACATAACCCAATGCAATGGTTTCTGTTAACAACTGGCACTTATTTGGCTGCACATGCTGCATGCAAAACAGCTTGGACTAGAAAAGCCTAAGAAAGAATACATATGGGAAGAAAAAACTGAAGCAGATTTAATGTTAGATCAGAACCTCTGATTAAGTTGTGCACTTCCCAACTTCTTCCTGCACTTGACTCTTAGCTGACCTGAGGGCCACCCCCTTTGAAAGGAGTCCAGTTCTCCTTCTCAAGCGCTTCAGGCTCGGTGGAAGAAGACAGGGTGAGCTGAGGTTCAGAGTGCCAGCTTTAAATGCAGCCCAAAGTGCGCGTTATCGCCTCCATCAGTGCAGCAGGCTGCTGTAATTGCGGCCTGTGATCCTGTTTCTGGCCGGGATTTCATTTTCCGTCAAAAATATTTTTGAAAGTCTTTCAAATGTTCTTCCCCTTCACCCTGTTTAACCTCATCACCAATTCAGTTCACATACTTGAAAAGAAAATCAGGTCAGTGTTGAAAAAAACTAAACTAAATCAACTTTGTAAACTTTGTCTTTCAGCTACATGTGTGATTAATTGTTAGTAGCAAACATATGAGGCCAGCTGAACAGACGCTTTCTGCTTTAATAAAGCGGTATAAAGAGAAATGAAGGGGAGGTGGTGGGTTTTAAGATATGTTTAATCATTACAGTAGAAACATGATTTGCAGTCCTGAAAAGTCTGGAAATGTGGGGAATTTAATCTAGATTGGTATGGGAAAATAAAAAAAATGATGGAATTTTTTTTTTTTTTTTCAGATTTTACCTTTTTTTTTAACCACGTGCTGAACGGCTGAGTAGCATTGAAAATTGTTTTCTGAATGGCACGAAGAAGCCCAACAGATTTACTTCCAGACTTTATGCTAAGTTGCCTCTTTTGATGGATAGAAATCAGAATTTTAAAAAAAGCACCAAACAATAATGAGCACAGGGAAATAAAGTTAAAAAGGCAAGGCCTAAGCAACAAAGTACACCCACAACAGAAAATCAAAGCCCAAACACCTCAGGATCATAACAATTATTGCTTAAAAGTAGGACAATGGGTGTCCAACTTATTGATTGTTTTATATTTGAGTCTGTAAATGTACACATATTAAAAAATAAAAGTTTGCAATTGTGAGTGTGAGGAACCACAGACCTGCCCCACTGGACCAGAGACAGACACAGAGGAGATCTGAGCCACAGACATCCAATGGTCCCCCAGAGCACAAGAAAACCAGGACCACCGCCAGGACTACCGCAACCCCCTCAGAGAAGAGCAGAGGAGAGCCGCAGGGGAACCACCCAGCAGCCACATTGCAGAAGCCCCAGGGAGTGAGCCCCACAGACCCTGCCGGCAGCCATCTATGCCAGAGCAGATCCAGCCATGGACCCAGAGATCCAAGATCAGAGCCAGGTGGCCCAGACCCCGGCAAGCGGCCACTGGGAGCCAGTACACACCTAAGCTCCCAGCCCACCAATACACCAGTAGGCAGAAACACCAGACACCATCAGGGAGTGTGGCAGGGAAGAAATAGGTCCCACATATGATCGGGGGCCTAAGCTGATCCAGGCAAGGAAGAAGCCCAAGAAAACTTGACACAAAAACAGACCCACACAATCACACATTCCCACCCTCATGCCTACACATAAAAGCACTCACACCCACACACCCAACGTAAAGATACACAAAAATGGACGTCGTACACTCACTCACACTCCCCATACATACACTATACTCCCAGGTCCAGGTACTGATTTCCCAGAGGGGCAACCAGGCCCAGGACCCAGGAGGTGGTCCCCATCCTTAAAGGGTGGAGATAGGCAGACCGCCCCAGCACCAGCCCAGATTAGAGCTGGCACCACCCGAACCAGAACCCGAATGGCCCCAACCCCCCGCTCTGACCACAGCCCACAATGACCTGTCACCATCCGGAGAGGGGGCCACAAACAAAAGAGGGGACTACCTGATCCAAATGAGCCCCCAACCAGAGCTGTCCCAGGACAAACTCTCTCTACCCCCCAAAGAAGTCCTATCTAAACTCCATGAGACCCCACCCCGCATGAACCCCAACATGAATTTAACCAGAGGGCCACTCCCAACCAGGACACAGATATCGAACATTTTTTTAATTAAATAGTAAACGTAATTTAAGTAAGTTAAAAGTTTAGTTTTCCCAAACAAATTCAGTATGAATATACTACTGCATTAAAATAAAATTATGTAAAGGCGTCTTATCTGTAATAAAATTTTTTCTTTTAGTTTGCATTAATTTCTTTGCACTAAAGGTTATGTTGTCTTTTCACATCGTATGAACTAATAATAAGACTTTCAGATAATAGTTTGATGAATCCTAAAGGATACAGAAACGGGTGACACTGTGTAGTCTTTCTTATTTTAAAGATTTTAACTATTTTACTATAATTATTTGACAGTACAATAGATTCCTGTATACTTAGTGGGTCTATTGGATTTACTGAGGTTATATCAGTCACTTTTTATAGTAAATCATTTTAGATTTTTTTCCACCCATATTTAGTATTTTTTCTCAGGTTTTTTATGGAATACATTAAAAATCTCAGGTAACATTCAAAAACTTTGAGGTATTAAACATAAAAGTTTCCATGTGGTGCTGTGCTGTGGTAATGTGCTTACATCTCTGGGTGTATGTGTGTTTTCCATGATTTGCATGGCTCTGACACCCGGATTCATCACTTGCACCGGCAGCTCTGCTTTCTTATCACATTCTACTGTTCTGATTGGCTTTAATCAGCCCTCTCAGCTCTGATTGGCCTTTATCTCCAAGCCCTGACTGTGATTGCAGGGTCATAATACTTTACTGCAATAGAGCATAAATGGCCTGATAAGAAACTGATATCAGAGTTCAGCTTCAATACAAGAATAAAACTCAGCAATATATGCTGATCAACATCTACTATGGACAGACCAGCAGTTTGTACTCATTGGCATCTAAAGTAAACTGAATATATCTGAGGAAATTTCAAACCACTATAAACCACCGGTAAGATTAATATATATATTTTTTGTCAGTATTAACTTTGATTTTTAGTTTTAATTTCACCAAAGATTGTATACATAGTGTAATTGCCTAGTAGGTAAAGAGAACAAAGAATTAAGACTAAAGTATTTGGTCTTCACGATATTAGATTTTACTTGTTTCTGTCAAAAGTTTACTTCAGCAGTTTCTCTCAGGGGGGTGTTGTAATTGAGCTTGTCTGACCACCTTTTACTGTAAATACAGTCTTTTGTGGTACATTTCTTGCCTCTTTGCATGGTTACAGATTGAAATGTTTTAAACTTTTAGTTAACGCTCAGGAATTTAACTGGGCCATTTTTAACACATTAATATACTATGATATAAACCACTCCACTATGGCTCTGACTGAAGGTTTAAGGTTGTTGTCCGGCTGGAAGGTGAACCTGCACCTACTCTCGAGTTGTTTGCATTCTCTAGCAGGTTTTCTTTCAAGATTGCCTGGTATTTAACTCCATTTATCTTACCATCCACTCTGACCGGCTTTCCTATACATCAGAGGTCATGGATTAGCGGACCAGGGTCCGGATCCGGATCCGGACCCACGTGCCGTCCAATACGGACCCAACCTGATTTTAAACATTTATATATTACTGCATGTTGTCCAACAGTGTCTAACTTCACTTGCGCCGCATCTCGTGTTAATATGATATAGCCATGCGAAGCGCTGGACCTGGGCTCCATGTGATGCAAGTCAGGCAATGAGCTGCTTCAGTCAGGGCTGCTGCTGCTTCCCTAACCACAAAGCATTTTCTCATTTCCTATGTAGATGTAAACATTTTAGAAACACTTTAAGATGGAAAAGAAGGACAACAATTTAAGGAAAAAGTTAAGCAAATTGCCATGCCTTCAACAAGCACAAGGACAGCAGAATTATACCAAGTTGCACAGACCCAGCTCGACTGAGCCATTCAAAGTGTGTTTAATATTGGTACTTAAATTGGATTGCTCTTTTCTCTTCAGCATATGATTTTATGGGCATGTGAATGATTGATCCGTAGTTTGTAAAAAAAAACTTCCACTGTTAATTAAATGTTAAATAAAGATGACAGAAAGTATTTTTGGCTCTTGATTTAAAATGTTCGGACCCCTAAGTGTTTGGATGAGGGAGGGAGTGGACCTCCTGCTATTTTAATTGGGTACCCCTGCTATACATGTTGAATAAAAGCATCCCCACAGAATGATACTGCCAGCACAATGTTTCAACCTGGGGATGGTGGGTTTAGCGTGATGCACAATGTTAGTCTCCGCCAACATATAGCAGTTTGTATGTCGGTAAAAATTTTAATGTAGACAACAATGTAGGCAAAATTTAAATGTCATGTGACCAGAACGCCTTCTTCCACAGAATTGCTTCATAAGTTAGAATTCTCAAAGCAATATTTCAACAATGGATTTCTTTTTATCATTTGTCCAGAAGGTGCAAAACTAAATATCCTGTCAACTGATTATCATTGTTCTTTTGTAACTGCTCAAGCCTGGTCAGATTAGGTGGTCAGCCATGTCTTTTTTTTTTCTTTTCTTTTTTTGACCGTGTCTTGTCCGGCAGAGAAACACTCAGAATTGTTGTCTGAGTGCCAGGAAAAAGCCCAACAGATTTACTTTCACAAGTGGAGCATTACAGCTGTTGGGACCCACAGCAATGGATTACAACATGTGGTACAAACTTTTCCAGAACTTTCAAAATAAATCGCATTTACCTACTTCCAGCCAGCCAGGAAAGGGTATAACAGCTTGGACTTCCCGTGATGTAACTGGCTGTATAAAAACACCCCCTTTCCAATGAATCGATCTCTTCCACACTGATCTCAAGAGGATCTCGATAGGAGAGACAGCGCGCTAATATCTCTTTGCAGGCAAACAGACATAACTCTTCAAACTGGATCCAAGAGTGTCATACGATCAGCTGATCATATGCACTAAGTTAAGTACGAATGAATTGCTGTTTGTGTATCCGGTATTCATTCATGAACAGGGGTAATTAAGGTACAAGCGTTGCTTGACTTTCTCTCTGAGGTCTACAGAATCAAACTGTGTTATAGAGAGTTCCCAGCAGAGACCCCGGCTCTACGACGTCGAGTGGAGCGGTTTTCCCGGTCTGAAAGAGGGACAACGGGACCATGGCACCGTGGTAGCGTGCAGTCCAGCAGGCCGACAGAGCGAGCCGTCCCTCCACCCACAGCTACGGAGGTTAGCTGGAAGCTAACCCTTTTGTTCAATGCAGAAGCTTTCTTCAAACTTCATTGCCTCAGCACGGTTCACATACGAGGTTAGGTTTGGGCAGAGTGGTAGAAGTAATTTAGAATGAAATAATTTAAACGTTTTTCATTTTACGAATTTTGGTTTTGTTTGTGTTGAACTCAGCTAACAGGCTATCTGCAGCGCACGTGCTCAATTTTGTGTTCTGTGTTTGTATGTTTTTTTAAAATTAAGACAAACTTTACTTGAAGGGTGGTTTTAAACACAGAAGATTGATCATAACGCACCGTCCACGCTTATGCATTTTAACCCTTTATTAATGGTATTTTAAAAATATGTGTTTGATTTGGATGATAAGCTATAAGCTTCTTTTGTTAGCTTTAACTGCTAACAGCTAAGAACATGTGTACTTACAGCTAATCTGCTAAGATTATTTACCCAAAAAGGTTGCTAGTTTTCAATCCAGTAAAATATTTCCCTAAACATTGTTTTGCTAAACTTGATAACTAAGTAAACACCATTAAGCCCCATTTCTCCAGAACGATGTGGTTC
>JAHUTJ010059330.1:0-15497 GCA_036250325.1 Characodon lateralis | reverse complement strand
TACAGGTGCCGCATTCCCCAGGTCAAGCCACTTTTGAACCAGAAACAGCGGCAGAAGCGCCTGACCTGGGCTACAGAGAAGCAGCACTGGACTGTTGCTCAGTGGTCCAAAGTACTTTTTTCAGATGTCTACATTTTCAGCTGGAGCTGATGTAAGCACTCAGCTTTGTTAAAGCTAACTGTTTGGATTGCATCAGACTTTAAAGGTGTGCCTGATAAAGGGGTTGGGGGGGGTACAAAACAGCTTGCTCTTCATTCTGAAGCATGTAAATGCATTTGTGTATCTTGTAAAACAGATGTGTTTTGACAGTTGTTATGCATTGTTAATATCTTTTTCCTTTATCTGAGGAAGATCTCTGACTAAACACATACTGACAAAAAAAAACAGACCATGTCAGAGACAAATCACTGACTTTGTCCTCATAAGAGACTTTGTCATGACTAAATAAATGCATTAATCAAACTGACATTTTTAAATTATTCTTATGAGTGGATGTCCTCAAGATGACCACTTAAGTGTTGCAAATTTTCTTGCAACGTTTGAATTACTCAGGTTGATTAATGCTGACATGAATACTGCAGCGCTTATGCTTGACATTAAATAATGAGTGCACTGCCACTGCCAAAAGAATATGTAAACAAACTACAAGGGAACAACAGCTCAGGGAACTGGTACTTACATTAACTTCCACCCTAGAAAAGACTTTCTTTCTTGGCCCTTCCTCTCAGTTGTTTTCATAAGATGTTAAGTAGAAAAACAGTCAGAAGGATCATTAGAATTCAAACAGTTATATGTGAGTAAAGGAAATGGTAACATCAAACGTCTTAAATTCATAACCATGTCCTGGTGACTAATTGGTAAGCAACGTCTATTAGGCAAATGATGATTGTTGCCTGCTCATTATTACACTATTACTCCATCATTAAAATAACATTATAGACCCATTCTGTAAAGAATGCAGTTACACACAAAGACATTTGAGGCAGAAAAATCTGCATACACCCGTTGAAAGAAGCTGATGGGTTTGGGGAAATTAAACAAAACTGCATGTGTTGAAAGTAGGGGTGCACCGCTGCAGTTTTGTGGCTGATCACCAATTACCGATCTTTAAAAAGCCTGACCCGCTGATTCCGATTTTTGCTGATGCAATTTTTTTTTTTTTATAACTGACACTGTAAGGTGTTATAAGGTCACAATATCCCTTCAATGTTTCAATTATCTTATTGAAAAACACTTAACAATATCCGTGAAACAATACAAACTTGTTTTAACTGCACATGAGGTGGTGCTCTCAAATATAAGATTGGTTTCAAATGTAAGCCGATCACCAATCTCCCAAAATTTAGGAAATCGATGCCAATCGATCAGTGCATTCCTAATTGAAAGAACATGTGAATGCATTGCAATGATTGCAATATCAGATCACACAGATAACAGAGTCAGCAGTGTAGGGCCACTGGTGGATCAACATCAGTATGGTGTGGCAACCCTGGATGTGTGCTGTCTTGATAAAAGACGTTACTAGGGTCTGTCTCAGAAATAGTTGGGCATACAAACATGGGATAAGTCAGTATAGAAGCACTTTGCCCTTTGGCTACTCCAAATCAGCACCAGAGGTGACTCGTAATCACATTCTATGGTTTCCTGCATCATGATGCAGTGGTGTGGTTCCCCGGACCGGTAATGAGAGCCATAACACCATTTTCAAAGTCTTGGTCTTTGCTACATTTGTAATTAGCCTTGTCTGAGACATGCTAGATTTTCTATTTTTCTGCAGGCCAGACAAGACCACTTCTTAACATAATTTTTTACCGCTACTTAGTGGGAAACTCCTGGCTGCATTCATATGCACCCAATAAAATATTTACTTTGAACATTTCAACGCTTCAGCATGTGGGCCTGCTCATGATGAGAAGAGAAGAGGGATGAGGAAACAAGAGGAAGAAATATTTTCCAGTGCAAACATATGGATGAATTCTGCTATCCTATCACTTTCACTCACTGCCTGCTGCTAATTCTAAATCGGTTAACATTTAGCTGGATATGTGTGCTCTGCAAAGTTGTCTGGTTTGTCCCTTTCACTTGTCTACTAGCTTGTCAGATTTACTGGACAAGTAGCATGTAGTTAAGGGTCTGCTGATATAGAAGTTGGAATGTATCTAAATGTTGTGCCACTGCAACGTACCACTGCAACCAGTTATTATATGCCTGCCTGGGTCTTGGTCTAGAAGCAGTCTTGTATGGGAGAAAGTTACTGCCAAAAATCAAGAGTCAAAAATCAAGAGCACATATAGAAACTTGAGAGCGCAGTATTGATCCGAGCAGAGAGCAAGTTTGCGCACATGGAGGGTGAAGTAAGCAGGAGGAGAAATTATCTATGCAAGAAGCACTAGATCAGAGCGCAGAAACAAAGATTTGAGAGAGAACAGAGAATATTTGAAAGAAAGCAGAAGTTTTGAGTGCAAGCAGAATAAAATCCTGCTCTCAAATTGAAAATATGTGCTCTTGATTTCTGGCAGTAAATTTCCCCCAAAGTCTTGGGTTAGTTGGTCTTAACTCCAACAGTGCTATGATGCCAGCAGTAAATCCATTCACACAACTTTGTTCTTATCCATCCTCACCCTTCAGCATTGCCATATGCACACAAAGTCATCATAAATGATAACGTAAAACTGAGAATCACCACTGACCATGATCAGCCCATGCTTTGCAGTTACGACACCAACCAAAGCTCAGCTGTTTTTGCTCTGGTATTATTGGCAAGCAATGCCTGACATAAATCCCGAACTACAGCCGATTGTAGACTTCCAGACATGTTTCATGCGGAAACAGGGTGTTGTAAAAAGTCCAGTACCTTCATCTTGTTGGCAGCAGCACATGATATGGGGTCCTGTAATGCTTGGTGGAAAATATGCCAAATCTTCTTGGGTCTGGTCTGTTTGGGTGTGTTGAACATTCTTAATACACATGGGTACCCTCAGGTCACTATCTGTTCCTAAATCTTGCCAATGTGAACATCCTAACACCTGTGTGTGTCACATGCCAGGGAACCTCACAATGTAGGCACCTAATCCCATCGATTGAGGTTTATTGTATAAGCCCACAATGAACCCCCAATCATACTCCATCAAGTGCCAGTAAAGCTTCTGATTTCTATATGAGGCCTAATATGTTTCTCATTCATTTTCATTTCATTTTCAAACTTTTATTGAATATAACAGCAACTAATAACAGCAATATTGAGTAATATGTATTTTTTTTTACACGCTCGAAGACGTGGACAGAAGACTAAGCTTATATGAACTAACCCCTTCTTCGGCGACCTTATTTTCATCACTTCTTATTCATCCAGAAAAACATCCCTAATTTCATACAAAATTTGTAATTCAAAGCAACAACACGCTACTGCAACTGCCCGGAAAGTGTCGCTTGACTCGTGATGCCATTTGTGCCCTTTGACAATAAGACATCTCCTTGTAAACTGAATAACTTACAGTATATACTCATTCATTTTGGATGCCTAAATTTTCTTTTTGTCATCAAGTGTAATAGAGATACACGCTTAAAGCATCAGAGATAAAAAGCGAAAGAGAGAGGAATGTAGGCGCAGGCTGATATAAGATCAGCCTGATACTTGTATAAACCTGTTTCATCTTTTCTCTATAGGTGTCTGCCTCTCAAGAGCTGCATAATTTCTTCCTGACGAGTCAACTCTCTACAAAGTTGTGCTTTCCATTCTCTTTTCCCCAGTGATTCAAAGACACACACTTTAACAGCTCTGAAAGACTCCTTACAGTTTATCTTTTGCTCATTTAGCTGTGAACCGAGGAAGTGGCTCTGGGAAAATGCCACAGAAGCCCCATGTCGGACGTCGCTCATGCTGAGAGTGTGTTTGTCAAAGGTATTGTGTGTGTGTGTGTGTGTGTGTGTGTGTGTGTGTGTGTGTGTGTGTGTGTGTGTATGTGTCTCAGGAGGACAAGTCCTTATGGGTGACTGGGCAGGATGGGACTGGAGTTGTCACACGGAAGGGCTCAAGTTGCACACACACTCATACAGAGACCCACACACAAATCCAAAATAAGTGGGTGTCCCAGAGTGGTCTGTCGTGGGATGGCTGTTATGGGATCCCTGTCGCACGCTGGCTCACAGGGATTTAGTAGTTTCTGCCCATGCAAGAAAACATAATGCTATGTTTCTGCCCATGCAAGAAAACATAATGCGGGGAGCCAAATTAGAAATGTTCAGAATACAATGACTGAAATGTAATATTTACATGAGCTATAAAATACTGCAGTATAAGTGTGAGCCATAATAGGATTCTTTGCGTGTGAATATTGTCCACTGTTTGTTATTCAGTTCCTGCTAGAATGGTCACCTGCTCTTCTAACTGTGAAACAAGCCAATCAAAGAGTATGAAGAAAACTGAACTGAAATGAGATTTTGTTGGTGTCAACCATTTAGCTCCAAAACTGTACCTTGTACTGTACAAAAAGATAAAGTATTTCTTTAAAATGATGACAGTAGCTGTAACGAAAGCCATCACAAAGAACTGGCTGAAAAGCGAGAATACGAATGTAAAACAATGGACGGAAATAACAGAAGATATTTATAAAATGGAGAAACATTTCAGTTATTTCTTCTGTAAATCAAACCATAAGTGAAACAAAGATATAGTTGAGTGTGAAATTTGGCTCAGATTTAGCTATCAAATGTAGGGTACGTTTTAGGGGAAAGAAAGTGTCCGTGCTTCAACACACCTGATTTCAATTGATGGCTCATTAACAGGCTTTTGCTGAACTGCAACTATCTGAATCAGGTGTGTTAAGGCAGAGAAACATCTAAAACATGCAGGGCAGTGTGCCCTGAGGACCAGGATTGAAAAACACTGGTTTAGGGAAAAGTGATTGGATTCTAACATGGTCCCTATATATGTGGGATACATTTTAGACCTTAACACGTATGTTCAGAAATAAAAAAGAGCAAATTAATCCGTGTCAGGGATGGGTTGTCACAATCATAAAGTGTATGGGTTTTGATTTTCTTTTGAATATGTATTATGACTATTTCTTTGTTGTTTAATATGTTCTTTAGATCTTCCTTAAGTTATTTCCTTATGCTTATAGGTGTTTTCCTTATTAGTTAATTCCTTTGTAATTTAGTGTTCTTTATACATCTAAAAGTAATTTTCCTGATTGATGTCTGTTAGATACTTCCCTGGGTTTCTCTGTGTTTCTGCTCCAGTCATGTTAATTAGCCTCCCTCCTTCAGCTGCTCTGCTTTTCTCTCTGCCTCAGCTGCAACTCATTTCCTGATTAACTCTTCTGGTTTGCCTGTCATTTATCTGTCCCTGCCTCAGTATATATGCTATCTGGTTCTCTCTGTTCTTCCCTAGTTTCCTCTGTTGACTGTGTGTTCCCCGTTGCTCTGCTGCCCTGCTTGTTTCTGCCTGCTCCATGCCTGTCATTCTGCCGATGTTCCGTGTACTGGTCTTCCTATAAGTTTCTTTTATTATTAAAACTTTTCATCACTCCAGCTACGCTCTGCATTTGAGTCTTTCCTCTACCGCACCATGACATAATCTGTGTACACAACAGATAAAGAAGGGTGCAAAACAATCCACAGGCACAGGAAGAAAGACAGCAAGGGGGCTTGTTTTGAGGGAAATACTGTATGCTGTTTGGGAAGAGCTGAAAAATACATTCAATAACAGTGTGACAATATACAGTCATATTCGATAAATTAGAATATGTGTTCCAATGAGGATTGTTTGTCAGATTAAGAGTATTTTTTGAAAATACCAACCTTTAAGCAGCTATAAAACATACCTTTCAAAAAGCCAACATTTCTATATCGAAAAGGGTTTTTTTGTTGGTCTGATGTAATATTCTAATCCTAAATGTCAGAAAATCCTCATTATTAACAGAAATAAAGGCTTGAAAACATCAGTTTGTGTACAGTTAATCTATATAATGTGATTCACTTAATGACTTAAATTACAAAAATTACTGAACTTTTCAACAATATTCTAATTTATTGAATGGGTCTGTATGTCTTAGTGAGGGCAAAATATGTGAGTAGTAAACAATTAAGCCACCAACTGGATTTATTTTTTTAAGAAGGCTTACATTTATAGCAACAAAATTACAAGATAACAGCAGAAAGTTTAATATCCCCTAAGTATATTATGTAACTGGGATTCAGTTAAGCAATTAATAGAAAAACATTTTTTATAGTGTAAACATGAATCTGTTCTATACAAAATGTTTTTCTTATAGTGCAAATAAAGATCTAACCAGCACAAAAACGTTTTGCAGAGTAAACAAGGATTTGGTCAATGCAGTTGTATTCAGCAGCAGCCCGTAGTTAAACAGAAACGTTGCGCGGAGCGGAGTTGGCAGAAAATCACATCTTGACCGAGTAATTTAGATGCTATTGGTTGCTAATATTTAAACATCTAACGTTAGCTTATGCTGTCTGGCATGTTTACAACTTTATTTCTGCAGTTACAGGACCATCAATGACCCTTTTAAAGCCTTCCCAAAATTCAGAGCATTGCACTACAAATGCTTCATGTTTGTTACTGTCGTTTGCTACTCGGCTTTGGAGCAAAGCTAGCATTAGCTAGCTTATTGGCATCAGGGCTTGTTCGCATCATTCTGCTTTCCCAGGTCATCTGCCTCATGGGCAAAATCTACTTTGATCGTTACCTTTTTGACTAAATAGGGCAAATAATTCTCAGCCATGAATGATAAAGTGAGCTGCGGCATGGAATTTATGTCTGCAGAGCTGATGTCCAAAGTTGTGCCCCAATTCAGAGAAATAAAAATGGCTCATTGTATTCTACTTCTTACGCAACTTAGTATGTTTAAACAACACGATTTTAGTGTACATTACATCAAAGTATCCATAAATAGAAAATCTTTTGACAACATAGGATCACTTAATCGCAGTATTATGTTTTTCAGTGTTTATAAATCAGAATCATTGTTTCAGTCATTGTTTCTTTTTTCTAGTAGGTAGTTAAATGCAGCCACACAAATTACTCAATGCATAAGCAATCAAGTGCTGTGAGTCAGTTTAATTGGAAGTCTATATTAGTCAGCTTTGTCGTGCAGCTGGACAACTGAGGAATTACTTCCTATCTTGCTTCAAAATAAACATACTGTATATCCAGGGTGTAAAGACAAAAACAGACATTATTTTATAGGATGCTCACAATAATAGCTTCTTCTAAAACAGCCACTAAAGAATGTTTTGCATGACAGACTTTACTTTGATGAGAGATATCATGACATTTTAATATTGCATTATATCTGTGAAAACACAAATATTCTATCAGACATTCCTCATTTCCAACCAATGGTACCTAGCAGTGTGGACCAGGGGCACTACGTCTGAGAAGAGAAAGAAGCTAAATCTGGTGGGTGTAAACTTGAGCACACAGCTGAAGGAGTCATTTAAAATGATTCCTCCCCAAAGCATGTTAGGAAGGGGAAGATGTGGGTTATTCTATGAGTGACAACAGGACCTCCCACTTTAACAGGCACCATGATGAGGCGTGACCACTCCTGACAGGTGTTTTGTCCCACTCACAGCGGCAAGATGTGGCTATTGTAGAGGCCACTTCCAATGAAAAGCCTGAAGAAATCCCACACCGAACAGGACGAGCAGCTCTGCTCCCCACATCAAACATGGTAGTTTCTGCCTTTACAAACCACCACAACTCACCATCAATCAATCAGTGAGTCAGTGTTAAAATGAAGGTTACAAAAAAGCACTGAATGGAGCCACAAAACATCAAAGCCACACAACTAACCATGGCTCAGTGTTTTGTACTTTCTTTTGGTTTCAGGTGTTTTTAGTCCTAAAAGCTGCTTGAATTCACAAGATGGGTCGGGAATTTAATCTGCAGAAATCTTTTCTGAGCCTCAAAAAGGCTACATTAAAATCCTATTACCAAACACAAAGCTTCCACTGTTTCTCAGTAATGCTACAATACACTGCAAATGTACTCTCTCTTTGTTCTTGTAAGTAAGATTTTGTGACTTTAAAGTTGGAAATATAACAAGAACACCCTCTGAAGTCTGAACTCCAACTTAGAAAAAAGGTGGTTGCTGAGATGTTGCAAGTTCAGTATCCAATATGGCTGCCGTACATGCGTAGTGAAAGTTGCAGGTATGAACTACTTCTTCTCAAGTCTGTTTTATATAATTGAATCAGCTTCACATACACACTCAGAACCACTGAATTAGGTACTCACAAATAGTGAATCAGCCAATCCAATGGCAGGTACTCAATGTATTTAGGCATATAGACTTGGTGAAGCAGACTTGCTGAAGTTCAAACCAAGCATCAGAATATGGGACAGATGAAATTAAAGTGACTCTGAACAAAGCTTGGTTATTGGTACAAATAGCCATGCTATCAATAGTATCTCAGATACGTAGACCAGCTGGTGTGAGTATCTCAGAAACTAACAATCTACGAGGATCTCCCGCACAAATATATCAAATATTTTGGGCTCCAAACAAGAGAAAATATCCAGTCAGCTGCAAATGTATGGATGAAAATGTCTAATTGAATTTAAAAGAGAATTGGTGGACTAGTTTGACATGATAAAAGGGCAACACAGCAATAGAAGACCACACTGGGGGGCACTCTTGTAAGCTAAGGACAGTTTGCACAGACTCATTAAAATTACAAAATAGAAGGTTGCAAAACCATTGCATGTTCCAACAAGTCCCTATTTCAGTCCCTATTTCAGTTGGTCACAATTTGACGTAAATGACAGGAAACATGGATCCATCCAATCTTGTGTCAAGTGTTCAGGATGCTGGCAGCAGTGGTGTAATGGTATGAGGGATATTTTGTTGGCACCCTTTGGGCTCTTTAGTTTATTTATAATCTGTTTATCACTTTATGACTACAGTGCACCATCTTCTAATGGCTATTTCCAGCTGGATAATGCACCATGTCTCAATGCTCAAATCATCACACAGATTTCTTGAAACTTGACAGTGTGTTCCTGCACTTCAAAGGGCTCCATAGTCACCAGGTCTCAATGCAGTGGAACATCTTTGGAATGTGGTGGTACGGGAGGGAGATTCACATCATGGGTGTACAGCTGACAAACCTGCAGTAACCTAGTGGTAGTCAGCACCACATAAAATACCACTGCCTTTCTGACTTGTACCTTCTCAACCCGGCAGTGACATCATTCCCAGATGCAAGCTTGGAATTTCAAGAAAACCAAATGCATCAAGTTTAACACAATTTCCAATAAGATTTTGCCTCAGTTTTAAGGTGAATTTAAATAGAGATTCTCAAAATCCAAACCTTTGTGCTGCACCTGACTGATGGTGTAGCAGCTGGAGCTCAAAGTAGCAGGGGTTTGACTGGAACTGCTCAAACAGGAAGGGAAGGGCCCTGAGTGGGTAATACATGAAAGAACAAGTCCGTCATCTTGGAGCATTAATGACAGACTGAGTGGCCTTTGTTTTGACTGAAGAGCTCTTTCAATATACATAAAAAAAACACCATTCTGGGACCTTTCCTGATAACGGCACCGAATCCCCCGACAAACTCTGGTTGTTTTTCCTTCTGATCTCAGTGATGTTAACATCAGTGGAGGACAAGATCCCGTTAAAGCTCAAAGACAAAATCTTTGTCCTTTGATCGCCCATTCAGTGTACTTGAAATTAGTGCTCTTTATCCACAGTTAGCTCCATAAAAGACCAGACAGTTGAAGTGTTGGGGAGGTAGATTCAGGCGCTGGGCTCAACTTAATTTCAACTCCTCTCTTAAAGGAAAAAAAAGGTGAAACTGAGACCATGGTTTTCCTAGTCTCCATAAATGCTGTTGTGAAGTGTATGAACTGCATGCCAATAATCAAAGCAGGGTAGTTCTTTTGCAAATGCTTATGAAGTTTAGGAGTCATGTGGAACCTGAAAAAACACCAACTGGAAGGCATGGATGGATGGATGGATGGATGGATGGATGGATGGATGGATGGATGGATGGACCGTTTTCTTCACTTTATTTTAGTTTTTCAAACTTATTCATCCCTGGAAAATGTGTAATTCATTTTCCACACTTTTCCAGACTGAGTAGGAACCTTAATTTTTACAAAATGTATTAATTCCTCCAAAAGAAAGGGTCAAAGATTGGATCTTGTTCTGGAAACTGGATGTACACATGGAAAGGCTCCATGAATCACAATTAATTCATGTAGTGTCTTAATGACAACACACACGTTCTTAGCAAAGCAGACAATAAATTAAATTTATTTACTTCCAAATATCCCAAGCCACAAATTATTTTAGTAGATCAGATGGTCCTTACAGGTATGAACGGCATGAGGTGGACGTTACCACATGTGGTTTGGGGACAAAAGAACATTGCCATTATGGTACAGAAATAGAGAGAGATTAAAGTAAAGGGAGTGGTCTTACCTGGTAGGGCGTTGGCAGGACAGAAGAGGAGACAGCACATGAAAGAGAGAGAAAAATAACATTAAACTCTCCTTGCTAAGCCTTATATCAGCACATCTGTGGAGCAACAATCACCATACTGATACCATTCTGTCTAGACAGAGATACCTATGGTTTTTTTTTGCTGTTTCCATAATGGACACTTGCGGTAAAAGGTCTTCCACTGTACCACGAAGCACTTTATGTCAAGACATGAGGCATAACTCATCAATCACTTTCATTTTTAACAGTAAAGATCCATCCTTACATTCAGACTGCCACTGTAGGGATCCATCCCACTGGATCACCACCAAACTGCATTAAGGCTTCTCTCTTGGTGCTGCTAACTAAATAAGTATTGATTCTTCTTGCATTCATTATCCCATTTTAGCTGATGTTGTTGGATTTGTACAGTCTCCAAAGGTTTGTATATTATGAAAAATGCAGTATCACCACAGATTATGGAAAAAGAAACGTTTTGCGTGAATTTCACATTGAGTCACAAGCATTAAGTCACTCTTTTTTAAACAATACGGTAGAAATCTAAAAAAAAAATGTCAGGGGATGATATTGTGCTGCAGTCCTTTTGGATGACCTCCTTTAGGTATGAGTCAGTTAGAGGTGTCAAGGTACACCAAACCTTTAAAGGCTACAGTTTAAACCCCTAAACTTATTCACCATCCTATTTCCTACAGTTTAGAGGCCCTTCAATAAGATGTTAGACAAAGTCCACAGTGACTGGAGTTTCTTCCAGTTGTACGGGAAATGGAGTAATACAGCGCTGCCCCTCCACTACCTGTTGCTGAGCACTTTTGGAGCGGGCTACTCCACATCCAATCGCTTATAAGAAAGATATTTGATTTTTAAAACAAAGATATTCATGTTAACTACGAGTGCCACTTGAATACCTTGTGTTACTCTGTATTACTGTCAAAGCCTGTAGTATTATATTTCTTGAACCAATCAAACACAACATAAACAACACATAAACCACACAAACATAAACAATCAAAGTGTTTGCTGACAATGAATTGACCCTGAACTGTAGCAAATATATGGCATGAAAGGCATTGTTAAAAAAAGATAATGTTTTAATTTTTTATTCATTCTTTTGCAGCTGTAGAAATAATTGTTGCTTTTCTGTTTTGAAATAAAGACATTAGATCATGTAAAACATTTTAATCTGGGATATTCATGGTATTACAATGATTGTTTAACACAAGGGTAGCATATCATAAAAAGCTCATACCGGCCCATGCTATTTTGGTTCCGTTTTTGCTATTTCTGTCAGGACTTGAGCAATGGACGAACCCAGAATGCAGACTAGCAGGCAGCATGATGGTAGGTGAAAAAAGATTTAATAACAAAAAACTCACTCAAAGGAGGAGGGAGGAACCAAAACAATAAATGGACAGGCAAGACAGGCAAAAACAGACATGGGCAGGCTGGCGAGACAGGCTTCGCGTGAATAACAGGACAAGAGCATGATCTGAAAGCAAGACTTGAGCATGATTTGAAAATATTTCCGCAAGGAATAAACAGAACAGAGGTGTATATATGGAAAGTGAACCAGGTGAAGAAAGGAGCCAGATTAGTTTGGAGCAGGTGAACTGAATAAAGTTAATTGACAGGAGAAAACAAAACGTGGCTGGAGCAAAACAGAGACCCTTGAATACAAACTAGTACACTATGAAATTAAAGCATAATCAGATACAAAAAACATAACTTGATAAGACATGAACAAAACAAAAACTAAAGCATGATTAGGAAAATAATAAACAATAAACAGAAGCATGATTCAGAATCTAAGAATAATAATAATAATAATAAACAGAAGAACGATTCAAAACCTTAAATGTGAAAAACATATAAAGAAAAAACCCGAAACCAAAAACCACACAACCCCAAATCATAACAATTTCCTTTCTTTGCTGTTCACATCTGAATTCTCTTCATTATTTTCTTTTCCATTAACCATAGGTCTACTCTTTATAGTATGCATTTTGATGTACACTAGGTTGTAAAAGGATTTTTTCTGTCTACTTTTACATGTACATGAACATTGATGACATCCTATTCTTAATCTATAAGGTCCAATTTGTTGATGGACTCACCATTGCCAGCAAAAGCAACTTTAACTATTCTGTAAACATCTTCCTCAAAGTTTAGGTGTGTGTTCATAGTTAGATGAGAAAACCAGAGTTTCAGCCTCCACTCTAATACATCCCAAAGGTGTTCAAGTAGGTTGAGGTCAGGACTCTGTGCAGGCCAGTCAAGTTTCTCCGCAAAAAACTTTATACACGTGCAGCCATGGAAGTGATTGGAACACCAAAATTCATAGATTTTGTGGTGTGACCCAATGCTTTTAGCAGTATAGTGTATTTCTGTGAGTTTGAGGTTTATGTCACTGAATCCTACCCCACCTGGATCCACTCCTTAATCACCTCTTCCAGTGTATATACACTATCAGTCAAATGTTTTAGATACCCTTTATCACCTAATGGGTCTCTTTATTTTCATGACTGTTTACATTGTTCATTCATAGTTTTGACGCCTTTGCTGAGAATCTACAAACATGGAATTATATAGTAAACAACAAGTTTGAAATAACTCTAAACAGTTTTATATTTTACTTTCTTCAAAATAGCTACCCTTTGCTCTGAAGACTGCTTTGCCCTCTTAGCATTCTCTCCATGATCTTCATGAGGTGGTCACCTGAAATGGTTTTCCAAAGAGTTGTGAAAGAACTTCCCAGAGGTGCATTGAGAGAAGGCCAAAGGTTAATATTTCAGTCACCACAGCAAAGGGCGGCTACTTTAAGGATTCTAAAATACAACATATTTAAAGTTCTTTTGCAATTTTTGGTTTGCTACATAATTCCGTATGTGTTCATTGAGTTTTGATGCCTTCAGTGAGAATCTACGTACAATGCAAATAGAAAACCATTAAATGAGAAAGTGTGTCTAAAACTTTTGACCAGTAGTGTATACTCCCTGGATTTTATAAGAATTTGTCAGTTCCTTTGCTCATCTCATGTTCTGGTGGGTGGCCATTGTTTGATTTGGCTTTAGACAATTCGGCTTTTCGACACTCCTTGTTTTCACTTCTTACCAGTGGAGCATTTCTCCGCTAAGATTTCTTCTTATCAGAGACAACCTTCACCTTAATGGGAGCAATGTAATCAATGATGTCTGAAGTTTTAGAGTGTAAGTTATCTACTAGCTAATTTACTGAGTTACACGACAAAGTGGAAGAGGAAGAGTAAACTTGGTTAATGGCTTCTGTTGCACTGTCCTTAAAAAAGGTTTTCTTGTAATAACTCTGGCTAATTGAGTCAGTGGAAATTATGCTAGTAAAGATAAAAAATTGAAAAAGAAAAATGGTCAGGTAGGGCAACATCAGTTACAAAGACCTTTGAAATGTTTAAACCCTTACTCACGTCCAAAATATGTCTCCATTTGTGTGTTGGCTTTTAACATGTTGAGTCAAACCAAACCGATTCAACTCATTTTGACTGTATATGTGCCTCCTACTGAGTTTCCTGTCCTGTCTGGCAGAGCAGCGCTAAGAATTGTTGTCTGAGTGCCCAGAAGAAACCCAACAGATTTACTTTCACAAGTGGAGCATTACAGCTAATGCTATAATGCTCTGCTTGATATTTATAAAATAAAATAAAAACGTTATTAGAAACTGCTTTGGGATTATTTCAATTGTTACGGACATGGAGACAGAAACTAAAAGGAAAAAATAAGAAGCACGTAAGAGAGAGAGGTGGGGCATAAAGGAAAAGGGGAGAGAAGGAGAAAATGGAGGAGAGAAAGAAGAATGAAGAGAATACAAGATAATACCGTGCTTGCTTCTACACCTGCAGAAATATTCATATTAACAGCCTTTTTAACCTCCTACTGAGTTTAACGATGTAATTATTTATGATGTATTTAGTAAAGCAAAATGAAATAAACTAAAGAAAATAGAAAATATTAGAATGTGTATGTCTGTTTCAGAAAGTATGTATTCCACGAACATCCCTATTAGACAAAAACTATTTTATGTTGCTTTGGCAAAACTAGATCTTTATCTATTGCTACTCTTTGACAGCTCTGTGACAACCACTGAAATATTTATAACCAACAGCTGCCATTATGCAGAAGCTATTGTGGCCACCTTACTTTTTCCATATTTCAAAAAAGTCTTTGGTAGTTCTGCAAACCTGAGTCGAGCTCTGTGACCCAGAATATGAATGAGTGCTGAAAAATCAGATACAGTGCAAAGATCTGATAAGACGTCAAAGCAGGCGGTGGGAAAAAATATGATAGTGATACAAGAGAAAAAAAAAATGTTATGAACACAAGCTTTGGAGCTTAACCTACGACCTTGGATTAACAAAGCCTGATTTAGCTGTCCAGAGTGTATGTGAGTATAAACCCAAAGCACATATCATGTGCTTCGCCTAAAAGCTGTGACTCGTGATCATGATTGTAATTTTTCTGTGACAATTGTTCCTTTGTCTGAACCAGGAGGAACTTTATCTTTTTGAAAATACTCCCCAGGTGATGATAGTTGCAAGGGGGGGTGTCAGGAAGGAGGAGAGCTGAGACTATGAGAGAAGCCCCTGGTTTATCGTGTATCCTGGTGCCTTGATCAGGAGATACCTGGAAGAGGGAAAAGAGCTCTAGACAAAACACAACTGCTCTCCTTTTTTGTGATTCCACTCTCCATTACAGCCAGTAGTGAAATCCATTCCTAACCTTTAGAATAAGTCAATTTACCGTGTTTCTGAGGTGAACGGAGAAAGTGCAGAAAAAGCCAAGGTGGAAATCAAGGTATGTGTCATGAATTGTCATGAATGTCATGACAATGAATGACAAAAACTTCATGACATGAAGGCTCTGTCAGAAACCTCAGAAGACTCAGGTGGAGGCCTCAACAATCTCCTGGATCAAAGACTACCTGACAAACAGACCACAGTTTGTGAGACTGAAGGGTTGTGAGTCTAACCAGGTAGTCAGCAGCACAGGAGCACCACAG
>JAHUTJ010059329.1:0-15506 GCA_036250325.1 Characodon lateralis | reverse complement strand
TGAAATATTTCAGTTAGTGTGCAATGAATCTAAAATATATGAATGTTAAATTTTCATCATGACATTATGGAAAATAATGAACTTTATCACAATATGCTAATATTTTGAGAAGGACCTGTATATGCAGAAGCAGAAATGAGCGCTTTAAAACTGACATCCTATCAACAACTCCTACAGTAATTGAGAAGAGGACAGGGAACATGATCTTGTTTGTGAATGCAAATTCTGGGCAGTCAAGAGCTGCCTGATCTGGGTTTGTGGTAAGAAGAGTAGAATAAGACTGGAGACTTCTTTTTGGGTTTTGTGTAAAGTGCAAATGGCATTCATGTGACAATGCATATTCCAGAGGCGTAAGGTCTATTATAAGTCAGCATACCAGAGGAAAATGTTGTTAATGGGAAACAAGTGGGGTACATTCTCAACTCTGCAACTCATTTTTCAGAGCAGGTTATCTTCTGCTATTCTTTTTCAAGTTTTTGGGTTAATGTGCATGTTCACACAGTAAAAATGCATGTGTTGCTTAGTTTTATTATATATTTACTCATTTCGCCTCAAAGCTTTGCTCCCTTTATACTAGTACCTGCTACTGTACAGCATTTCACACTTTATTTACAATGACACTGGTACACACCATGCAGAACAGTTAACGCCCTTTTTGTTTCCTCTATGTCTCAATAGCCCATCTTCCCTCCTCCTTCTCAGCTCCTCTCCTGGTTGCAGTTGTATTTGTACGCCTTTGGAAGATTACAAAGAGGTGCTTTGTGAAGGGATGCAGCTGCTGAAATTCAACTAGATCCAGCTGAAGAGAGAAGGGAGCAGGTGGGTCAACAACGCCACCCTGCTGTTCCCAGAATATCAGGCTGCAGAGCTGTGCCTCCCTTTTTTTTATCCCCCTGCACAGATTCGCACTGACACATGCACACACATCCTCAGCTATGCTGTTCCCTGACCAGCATATGCACACAAACGCGGTGCCGTGTCGAAACACAAACACAGTTTACACCCACAACACGGGAATACAGCAATATGCACGTGTCAAAAGGGCTGCCTCAGTGGAAATACTGCCCACTCATACAAGCGTGTTTAACAAGAATCATTCAAACAGTGGGAGAATGTTGGCAGATAATTAGCAACACAAAAATACACCCTTCTAACACTAAAATTGGTTGTACCTATAAGGGCTTATTCTATTTCTGAGTTAAACCTTAGTTGCTTTGTTCTCTATATCCGTTACAAGCAGTGAGGATGAGGAAAGAAAGCAGAAAACAGAAGAAGATCCTGTCAGTTTTGTGAAGTGCAGATCTTAACAGGCCAGGATGCTGCCAAAATGCTGGATTTCTGCATCACAATGGGGGATGTTTGTAAGTTGACCCTCATCCGGCCTTGTAGCGCTAGGTGGTAGGGGATGGAGAGAGGAAAGGAATGAAAGAACGGAGAGGAAGTTGTACTGGTGAGTGGTTCTGCTTGCTGAATGGGCTCAGATGTCTAATCATCCTCCTTGCAGGGGACATAATGTTGGATCAAAGTGGTATGCCGTCCACCTATATGTAATTGTTATTAGTTTAGGTGCATAGCTGTAGACACTCACAAGATCTGTGAAACTAAATCTTCATCTATAATACTAAGGAAATTCTGAAAGAATTTTTGGATCAACATGTTTTTACTGTGATGTAACATCCCAACATAAATACGTTTTTTGTAATCAAAAAACAAATAGTATGTGAAAGATGTGGGCTTTTAGGGAATGAGATATTCTTAACTATTTTTCTAGCATTACTAAATAACAATAAATGACCCTCAGTATCTTTGGAAATGGTTTTGATACACATACATAACCTGTAAGTATACCCATCCCCCGGTATGGATCCAATATTAAGCTATGTTGATAATAACCCCTTCTGTCTCTCTATGAAAATGCCTGAATCCTTTTTCACAAACAGGTAGAGCTGGTATATATATATAATAATAAACGCTTAATTTCATTTGTGCAAAACATTTTCAATGGGGAAATATCCTAGAGCCAAAAAATAAAAAAAAACTCTTTAAAGTATGAAACAGAAATAAAATATAATCCCAAGCTTTTTTTAAGCAAATAAGTAATTTTAAAGTGTATTTTTTGTACAACAAAAGAGCCTTTGAAGGCACGGCACTCCAATATAGAATCATCATTTCATATGTGGATGATGATGTACTTTTACATCATCATCCACAGTATTTAACAGCAGAGTGCAATTAACTTGTTTTAAACTAAAAACAGATAAAAATACCTTTCTAATAGAAATATGTTAAATTGATGCAATCCACTTATCGGCAACACAGAAACAGAATAAAGAAAGCACTTTGACTTTCTCCAAAATCTTTCTATGCAGGAAAAATTGGTGATATTTATGAGTAAACAAGTGAAGAGGGTAGATTTTTCCTCACCTATTTTCATAGGTCTCTCTTTTGGGAGTACTTTTTGGATTGTAGAGCATCTGAATTGTTGGTTTCAAGGTAGACAGCAACCCAAGGTTAAGGGACTAGTATAAAAAACAACATAAAGCTCTAGCCAACCAATCTATTGTTTTTTGGGGGATTTTTAGTTTATCTGTTCCCTGTCAGTACAAAACATCTGTTGTGTTTCCAAATCCCTTGTCAGTATCTGAGCCAAATGAATGATAGAATATATATTTTATCAGTATCTTCACTTCCCTTCAGTCAACTACTTGTCCAGCATTAGCTTGAAGTGAATATCTGGAACCAAATGACATATTTTGCAAAAACTAACCGTTGACTGCAATATAGAGCTTAAGTGTGCAACAGATAATATCTTCATAAAATCATTTTGACAGCTACATCACTGCAGATTCTCAGAAGTAAGCAGTGGACTAATTACATGTGGAAAAGTGAGACTTCCAGCTTCTTCCATTTATTGCTCTTAAGTTTTACAAAACTCTGCATGGCTGGCTAATATATAGTATCTGCTAAAAATTGTTCTCTTGAAAAACCAGGAGCTCACGCCTGTCACTGTAACATTTATGATATCATATTGTCTACCTGAATGCTCCCAGAATTCTAGGACACAAGTAGTCATTCACCACTGTGGTAAATTTCAGACAGACTGGGCTTGCCTCAGAGCACTTCTTAAAAGATGGGTAGGTTGCCGATCATTTAGGTCTGTAAGATACTGTAAGCTAAGATATTATTCCTGACTTCCCCTTCCTCTCTGGACAAATGCATATATCTATACTTCAAGCTGTCATGAGCTACAAAACCTAACACAGTTGAAGAGGAAAACCCTTAAAAATGATGAAACATGACTTTTACATTTGTGAACTACATGCCAACCAAGTTCATAGTTCCAAACTCCTCCCATTTCCTTTTTTTTAAAGACTTCTTTGGGATACTTATTTCAATCATGTCACCAATTTGTTATCAGTAAAATCCATTAGTTATAAGCTGTTCCACCACACTTTCTAGCATCACATAGCTTTTACCTTTTGTTTATTGACCATATATTTTAATTTAAGTGTTAATGTATTAAATCCAAAATGCAAATATCACCTGTTTCAGTTGATGAGATTTTTACACTAATGTAAAATCAGTAATTTGGTTTTTATTTGCTCCTATTTCCTGCAGTTTTTGTTCTCAGGCATACATGCAAATACACACATGCCTTTTTCAGAGCAAACAAACTTGCTTTGCAATCTCTTTAATTGAAGAGATACCAGCAATGAGATGAATAATATTTTCTGTCTTCTTATTTCAAATAAAATGTGAGAATGTTTACAGTCAGCTTTTGTTTTTCGCTTGAGGATCATATGCTGCTCTAGAGTGAATCCTCGTGTTTTGCTTTGACATTTCTGCCCTGTAATGCTGAAAAACATTTTCTAGTTTCAACACTAGCATGCAAATAATTTTTTTTAATGATCCACAAACCTCGAATTGTGTTTTATAAGAGATTTTTTTCAAAATAGCTTCACCTACTTAAAAAAAAAAACATTTTGCTTTTTGTAACACTGTCACTTTAATCCAACAGATATATGAATCATTCAAAAAAAAAAACTAAACAAAAAGATAGTTCACCTTGCAACAAACAATCTATTTGTGATTTTTGGTTTTATTTAATTAATCAGTTGACCTACATCATGCATGCAGTGGAGGATCTTGCATAAATGGTGCCCTGGATGAGTCCCTTCTTCTGTGGAAACCATGTGAGATTCTGTAGTGGGATAAATGCAATGTAGTCCCTTACACGTAACCTAGTCTCCCTATTCTCAGCAGCAAGCAACTCAACCAATTCAACACATGAGAGTGCCAACTCTCTATTTTCTGCCCATGTATAAAAGTAGTAGAAAAATTGTTCGGGGCCTACTGCCATATAAATTATATCTATTGCCCGCTTTCCAACGTGCCTACATAGATGTATAGTTTTGAGTTTAGTGACATGATATCAGCTCCATCATGGCTCCATCTCACACACCCTGCAGGCTCACTGCTCCCTCCCACACAGGGGAAAAGCATTGCTCCATTTCTTCATGCAATGCTCCTGGTTATTATTCACTGTCTTATCTGTCACTCTGGTTCATGTGATATTGAAGAAACAACACATTCTGGATTATTCTGGGTGTCTTAGCTGTTCAGATAATAGTTTCTGTGGGAGCGCAATCATCATTAGAAGGTGGACGTTTTAAAAAAATGCAGACTTTCAGCCATCTGGAGCTACGTGTCCTTGTGTTTTAGAGTGTGGGAAGCTGCAAAAGCTTGTCACTGGTTTATATCAAATCCCTAAATGTTTCATCAACCCTTTACTCACTGGTGGGTGTGAGGAAGTTATTGTCTAAAGCTGTTTTTTTGTGACCAATTACTAGTCCATCATTGTCATTTACCATCATCTACATCAATTCATTTGTCAATAGGAATTTGTTGAAGCCCTGTAAATATGTCCAACCCATATTTCTGAAGTTTAACAAAATGAAACCAGATGCAGTTGCCCTTTGCTCAGCGCTGTATCATGTTAACTGATTCTGGGCAACTGCCTTAAGATGCAACATTTCTCATCTCACTTCCATGTCTTTGCAGCGAGAGTTATGGTCTGCACATTGCCTTGAGAAGCATCTCGCCTGATTGCCGCCATTCTCACATCTGCTTCCTGGAACTGCAGTGGGGAAGTCTCCAAAGAGCTCCCAGTGGAGTGTGCAGCATGTGTGCTCACATATATATAGGGGGGGGGGGGGGGGTATTTTCAAAGGGTAGTGCTGAGGATGTGTTGAGAGGTGGAGGAGATGAGAGAGCTCTCTGCAGTCCGGTTTGGATTTCACCTCCCTGGGACACAGCTGGGGAGGGGGGTGTTGAGGTTAGGAAAGGATGGACGGACTCTGTAATTGTTTTATGTTTAGAAAACAACACAAACAAGGCAGAATATAATTCCCTGTGTGTTTTCAGGGTAGGTAGAGTAACTAAGTATCTAAGTGTAG
The DNA here is from genome assembly GCA_036250325.1 of Characodon lateralis. Classification (NCBI taxonomy): domain Eukaryota; kingdom Metazoa; phylum Chordata; class Actinopteri; order Cyprinodontiformes; family Goodeidae; genus Characodon; species Characodon lateralis. The sequence continues at coordinate 10,050 of JAHUTJ010059329.1, read as the reverse complement.
TCCAGAACTGTACATTTGCTGTAAAGGTTTGACAAATTCCTTTTTTTGACACCTTTCGCTTCTAAACTTCGTGTGAGAAAGGAAAACATGCAAACAACCAAACTGAACTCTAGGAGAATGAGGAAGCAAAGGATCCTCACCCATGCCAGTCAACTGTCATGGTCACACCATCATTTCCTTATTTTTACAGCGGCCGCAGTAACATGATAAGCGTTACTCCAATTGGGCCACTTTGCATTGAAAAAAAGGCCCAGGTAATATGGAAAATGTAAAGAGGTAAACTGAACTTATTTGCTTATTCAAAGCCATCACTCTCTCTCGCTTGCCCGTAACACACTGTACATCATCCAGCTGTCACAGCAAACTGGAAAGTTTTGAATGCAAAATAGGATGCAAAGTTGCACATTTGCATTACAGTAAAGTTTCAGCTCAGAACTGCAGAGGCACTAGTCAAATGGGGATTTCACTTAACATTTGGCAATCTGACCTGTTGTATGCATCACAGTCCAATATTCTTTCTCTTGACTTTTAATTTGTTTTACACTCTATTCCTCTCCAGCCAGTAACTACACAGTGTAAAAAACTTAACAGTGCCTCTGAAACAGTAAACATCGAAGCAGACAAGCAAAATGTCTGCTTTTCTTGCCTTTTCTTGTATTTAATGAATAGTACAGTTTCCTTGTACCGGCTGCCTGTCTGCCTGCCAAACAATTAGGCGGCTGCTGTTGGAGGTGTTTTTTCGATCAGACTTCCATGGACCAGAGCATGTGCGGCCAGTGCCAAGAATATAATTTTTCTTTAGTTTTAACGGCTGTAAAAAAAGCTAGAGCAGATTTATAGGGACTGAAACTAATTATAAGAACTATACTAAAGATATTAGCAGTAAAAAAGAGGTAAAAGCAAAGAGCAATTCTTTAAGAATTTAAATAGTTCTTTTATTTTCGTGAATCCATTTTCTCATTGTAAAAGGCAAATCTAAAAGGTTCCTTTTTACCCCAAAACAAGGATTTTAGACCACTACAAATACTTTCAAGTTAAATAAAATTGCCTTTGATAGTGTTTTGTGCATAACCACAGTCCATCCTACGGATGACTGATTATGTTTTCTTTAACATGTTGAGGGTCATTTCTACTGCAAGACTCCTTTATTAATTAAAATGTGCTAAAAGGTTCAAACAAGCAGCTGAGGTAAGATGTAGAAGTTTCACTGCTCTCCTGTTTTGTGCCAGAATATTGTCAAAAGAGAGCCTTGTCTTCTTTTTTACATAGAGCTTTACTGGGAGGTGAAATAAACATGTTTTAATATGAGGACTGACTGACTTTCTACACTTATTGGGAGAGATGTGTAAAAAAAAACCTTAAATAAGTCCAGCTTTAGTTGTAGTAGCATCAGCTCCTACTGAAAAAAAAAAAAAAAAACATTTATCATTTTCTATTCAGTGGAGAAAATATCCTTTTTCCAGATTTCTTAATATATTTTCACTTATTTTTTACAAAATTCCTGGTGCCTCACTTTGCCTGCTGCTCTTAAACTTTTGCTCAACTATCTTTGACTATTACAATAGCACTTGTTCTTGTCCTGTAACATTTGAAGCACAGAAAGAGCGGATTTTGACCTTTCTTCTCCAAAGAGTCCAGAATGTTCTCTTATGCTTATTTCTTTCAGCTCACCAATCAGGTTTCCTATAGGGTTTTCATGTCCATGAAAGAAATTTGGTATTTGTGTCTGGTGAAACACTTTTTGTGTTGATTTGGCCATATGTTTTAGATCATTACCCTGCTGGACCAAAAGATGATTTATTTTTTGGTTTTCTCACAGAAAGGGTGAAAAATGAGGAAAAGATAAGGGACCCCTCTGAAGTGATTATTACCACAAGCATAGTCTAAGTCTCATCTGACCAAAGCACTCAGTTCTAGTTAAAATCCCAGTAGAGTTTAGTAAATTCCACACGTTTACATTTATCATGGTAGGACAGGAAAGGCTTTTTCCTGGCATACTTCCCAATCTTCCAGATGGCATGTCTAATTTTTGATATCGAGACTTAAAGATTCCAAAATGACACTCTATGCTGTAGTTCTCCAAAAGTGAGCTTTGGAGTAGATTTTTTTTACCTCCCTTACCATCCTTCTCACTGTTACCGGTGGCAATACAAGTATACACTTGTTTCTTCTTCCAGCCTTGTTTGTCATAGTTCCAGTTGTTTTAATTGTTGCTTTAAGGGTTGATAAAGGCAGTGTTGACTCTTCTTCTCCCTACAAAGAAACAGTGAACATCATGCTAGTTTTGTATTTTAGGCAGGGCCGAGGGTCTTCGTTCGGCTTTTCAGAGCGTGAAGGTGCACCTGCCAGGCTGGAAGGATTGAGTAATAGTTGTTGTGTGTAATAAAAATAAAAATGTGCACATATGTAGGTCTCTGGGAAGGATTGGTGAGTTGGATCTGATCTAATCTGCTTATAAAAAAAAATACAAAGATGCAGATGAATTTCCTAGTTCTCCCACATTCCGGGGCCCACGGTGGTCCTTGGGTCTTCCCCTTTTCCAGACCCTCCTACCTTCAGATTTCACATTGTTTTCTTGTTTTACTTCTGAAATCATCTTATTGTTAGCAAAGAGGCTTCCAGCTTACTCATGCTTGCTGACTCATCTATCCATGTAAGCCCACCTTCTTGGGAGTCTTTGTCCTGCCATTGGCTCCCACAGGTCTGATAGAGCAGAGACTAATTATGTGATATCTTGTTCTTTTTAACTTTAAATTGAGTCATTCTCTTGGAAAAAGTTGTACTTCCACTGTTTCCAGTCCTCTCTCCATTTCTGTTTACAAAGGGTGAGGTTCTTCTCCTAACCTCTTGAGGCAAGACCACACAGTGTGTGAAAATCTGCTCCACAGACACACCTCGGTTTCTGTGCACAATAAAACACACATACATGTTTTCTCACCACAAATGGCTTCACACTTCAGCTGAGAGATGCCAACACATCGCCACTTTGTTACAGAATGGAACTATTAGCCGAATTATGCAGAGCACTGGAAACAAACAGCCACTGAAGACGGAGTTGTGCTGTCTAAACAACTCCAAACAAATAAAGTAATTGCCTGCAGTTCATCAGCACCAGCATGTCACTTAATGAGTCTATCAAACAGAAAAAAAAAACATTTAAAATTGACATCAGATGTGGAAACCAAAAATGTTCCTCAGTTGTCCTTGTCTTTATGGGCACCAGCTGATTTCCATTCACTTGTTGGTGTATTTTTTTATTATTATTTGTGAACCATTCCTGGAAGATTCCAAATTTACATCACACTGAGTTTGGCCTGGCTAGAATCATATTTGATTTTGTAATTCCCTTTGAGCGACCTGTGCAACTAATTGCAATTTGTCCGTGTGTCCACCAGCTTCTTGTTTGTCAGTATTAATCTGAATTCACCACTGAGACATTTCTTGAGATGTCAAACACCTAATCTAATTTTACTAATGTCTCGTTTTATTCACACACCTTCCACAACAATGGTTCTCGCTGCTTGGTCATTCAGATTATTGTTTTGTTTTAAAAACAGATCTTGAATGTTTCAAGATAAACTGAGATGTGAGGCTGAAGAATATTACGCTGAGACACAGAAATCTCTTTGCAATTGTAATGAATACAATTTTTGCTAGGCATTCACAAATAGACATTTATGCGTTTACCCAAAAAAAAACCCCCAATATAAATAAATTTGATTTAACTTAATAATCTGATTAGATGCCACAGTATCATTAGTCTGTCAAATTTCAAGCAAATTCTAAGAAAAACAGCTCAAAATACAGCAAAAAAGTTTTTTTATTTGTTTTGTATATTTTTAAATTTTGTAATACTGTAATCTTTTTTCTTTTTCTTTTTGTATTTGTTTATTAATTTGATCTGTATAAGTTGTATTACTACTGGGCTCTCTCATTAGAGGAGGGCCACTCTGACAGTGATCTTATTGGTGCATGTTAACATAATGACCCCGAAGGCCAGGTGTGATATAGTTTGATTTAGCTTGAAAAAAGACATATTGTAACTGACATTTCTTAAATGACTTTTTTAAATGTCCTAATGCAACCTTCAAACCTGACTAAAATTCGACCAGGACATTTAAAATTAACTTATCATGGATGGTCTTTCTTGGGTCTTGGACAGGTCTGAAGGGGTCAAACATGCAGTGCCCTCCCTTTTATGTGCGAGAGAGTATTAAAGTTCTTCCAACTATTTGGAGGATGCTCTAAATACCTGTGATGAGGCTGTTGTGACCGATTATAGTGTTGGCTCATGTCTGGGTCTTTTCTTCAGCGTGGACTAGCCTGGTAGCAACGGTGGCAGCTTGCCAGCAACATGTGGACTGCCCTAGCGTGGGGGACTGACCACAGTGGCCTCAAGTCAAAACTGCAACCTCATAAATCCTCACAACAGCAGCACTCAGAGAAATTAACTGTAAAGTTTTAGCAGTATGATTGCTTAGCACATCATATCCCTCCAAAGCTCCGGCAGCAAACAAAGGATCTTGCAAAGTAGTTTAAACAAACCAGGACCAGCACCATTACAAAACAAATCAGTATGTGCTGGACACCTACTTACAGTTAATGATCAATTAACCGTGATTAACCACATTTCTTGGGAATCGGAGTTAAATTTCTCTAGCAACACAAAGGAGTGATTACTGCCAGACCTGCAGAATCAGAAAATCACTTAAAGAAAACCTGACTGACAACAGGCTAAAATATATCAAAAAAGCAACACACCATACCTATAATCTAAAGTAAACATGCCTCCCCTTTTTTCCCCTTTTTTTTGAAGAAACCTGTGAACAATTGAAAATTGATTAACTCAGAAAGCATCAAAATGAAGGATTTGGAGTGGCATAGTCAAAATTCAGACTAAAATCTGATTGAAATGCTGTGACACAGGCTGTTCATGCTTGAAAAGCCATCCAATGTGGCTAAATTAAAAACAATTTCTGTACAATGATGTAAAATACTCATAATTTATATCTCAAACACTTAATGGCAGTTGTTGCCACTAAGTGTAGAAAAAACAGTAATCAGCTTTAGGTACTTTTTTACAGCACTGTGTATAGGGAAATAATCAAGATTATTCAAAGACATTGTAGTGCGTTTATGTGATAGCTGTGGTGGTAGCAGTGGTGTCCAGGGAAAACTACATGGAAAAGCCTATTTGGCCATTACAGACAGCTGTTCTATCCTCACTGCCTTTATTCTTGAAAAAAGTCCAGGTGAGCTTCGATCATGCTTGTCCGTCATTGTGATCCTGAAGACTGTGGGACAGTTTTAGTCTAGTGTGAAGAGGCCATAAACAACGGAGGTGATACTGGGCATTAAACTTGCAGAGAAAGGCCTTCTTAGTACAGCTTTTCAATATGCATCCACTTACATCCACTTACATCCTCCTATTCCTCTTTCTCTCCACTTTGTCTTTCTTTCCATACTCTTCTCTGAACTTATCTCTCTCCCAGGGAGAGAATATGAATAGGCATTTCATGTGTTTTGTTTGTCAGATTTGCTTGGTTTATTATGTATGCTGCCTGAGTTCTACCAGGGCCTTGATTCTAACTCAAATCTAATGTTGCACTTCACCACACCACAAGACGTTTTTTTTTTAGATTCTCTTGGTGGCTGCAGGTCGCTATTTTCTGGACTCCTCCATACTGAGGTCAAAGGCTTCCCAACTACAGAAGAAGTTGGTTTTCTGCTTCATTCTGAATGTTTTTGAAATGCATTTCAGTACATTGTCTCTCATTCATTGTGAAGGCCAGTGCATTTTTCCAGATTTATTGCACAGACATGAAACCTTTGATGTTTTACTCATTTCCATTTATCCTAAAATGTGATCTGGGACAGTGGCACAAACAAAAAATTGCCGATATATATTCCTTCAGACACTACTATTAGAATACAGAACTAGAATACAGAAAATAACTATCTGTATGTCATCTTGTATTTCCTGATACACAGACCTTTTTCTCAAAATGCGAAAGACAGGACAATATACAATTCAAGTAATACAGATGTGTGTTGACCTTCATGAGTCAGAAAGAAGCACAAACGTAAGGTCGGCCGTATCTACCATCAGAGCTATTAATAAAACAACTGGAAAAGTGTCAAATAAGACTCAATGAGAAATCAGGTGTTTATTGCTATCACATGCAGTGAGCAGGACAGCAGGGTCTAATTCATACCCCTTAGTCTGGTATTCTGTTTGTTTGACTGATACGTCTGTGTGAAAAACAGTTTGTCATCTGTAAACACCCACTTGGGTCTCTGTGGATGCTCGAACCCAAAATTTGTGTCTGCACAGACAGTAATTTTCCCAGGCAAAGGCTGATGTCAACAGCAAATAAAGGTCATGACCAGAAAAAGAAAAACAACAACGAACCCTGTTTTAAGGAAACAGAGCATGGATACATGTTGTTTTTCCAGTGTGGATAATTTATCTCTAAAGGACAACAGTTCAAAAATTGCACTGATATTTTTTTGAGAAACCATTTATTCTTTCTTTTTTTTCCTCTTCTTTTCTGATAAGACAGATCATAAACCAGCCCGTTATCACTGCCTAAGGCTGTAGTACAAACTGTATAATTCTGTATGGTAGAGTATGTAGTTGTTCAGCTCAGCTTCAGTATAAATCAGTGGTGTCCAAACGTTTTGTCACATGGGCCAAAAAGTCAAAAGTATTCATAGGCCAAAAAAAAATAAAAAAAAAAATGTAAAAGCAAAAATTAAAAAACATATTGTTCATTATTGTTCATTTTTCTTACCTACTTAACAGTAAAATATGCATTCAATAGTTTATTTAAACAAACAAAGTAGTTGGATTTTATTTTCTTAGAAAGGGGCGTGTAACCCGTAGACTTAAGGTTTCTGCAAGGCGTCCAGTTTGCAAATCCTTTTGGGCTCGATTGAAAGAAAAACCTGAAAAAATATTCTATTCTCTGCAATAAGAAGATGATTTGAGTAACTCTTTCTTTGAAATTGTTTGCTTTATTTAGCCAAGTTTAATTAATGAATTAAAAGCAGATTTGGGTTCACCAAAGTCTGCTTTTGTGTAAAAGTGTCTGGATAGATTTGGTCCTACTGACCATGAAATTAAAGAGAATGCAAAAAGCATGGTTATTTAAAGACAACTACCTTGTGTTATACCTAACATTTCCCATTGTGCGAAGGCTTTTATTTGTTGGTAATAATTCTGCCCTAATAAAAAGTCTCAATTTTGCATCAACCCACGCTGGCAAGCCAAATTTGTATCATTCTTGAACTGCAGTCGGGGTCTGCACAAAATCATTCCAAGGGCCGTAAATGGTCCCCAGGCTGCACTTCAGACACCCTTGGTACAAATAGTGTTAATAGGAGTGTAATATAAATCATAGGAGTATAGTGGTATAATCAGGAGCAAGTGTATTTTCGCATGTTCCAACAGAAAGCAAGAGGTATGCCAAGTGCTTGAGGAAGATAAAGCTAAACAAAATGTCCAAAGTACACAAAGAACTGATGCAAATTTTTTATTGTCCAAGACCGCTAATTTATTTAAGGTCTATGGTAATCAGGAAAGTAATTTAATTTGAAATTAAATCTAAATTTAAAATGAACCCATTTTCATCACATTTGGAAATACTTTATTTTGATAGAAGGATTTTAAATACAGCTCTTTGGATGCAAGAACCAGGAAGACATGCACAGAAATGATTAGGACTTGCAGAAGAGTTAGTAACACAGAGGAAGGGATTACTATTTGTTACTATACAAAATCTACTACTATACACAACATCTGTAAGGTTGATTTAAAGCTTTTATTCCCCTGTAGGTTTCCTTCCGTTGCGTGAGAAGTTTATATCATTAGTTCTGTTCTCCAATCTCTAAACCACACCGCTAAAAGTGTGTCATAATGTTATGCAAATTCTCCATTACTGATCATACTTAGTTGTTTTTAACAATGATTACATTTGGATGTACTGAAATTAATTATTAACCACATGAGACAGCTCACATCTTATGACGGTTTTAAAACAGGTTTAAGATTTGATTCTTTAAATGTAATCCTAGGAGGTTGCTATAACAGCATGCCAATCTTGACCAGTTGCTACCAGTGCCTTTCCTTGACTATACATCTTAGACCCCAGTATGCACACACACATGCACAAACATGCACAAACACAGTCACACACACATGTATTAAAAGCAACAAAGTGCATGGTGCCCCCCTGGCCTGGCTGGGCTTTGGGTAGCTTGTAACCCAAGTATTTTATTAGCAACTGGTCCAACACAGCTAATTGTTTCCTGAGGGAACCACATCCCTCCACTCCATCATTGATTAACAGTCAACATTATGTGTCTCGACAACTTTGACAGTCATTTTTCTTTTTTTTTTATTTCGGTCACAAAACTTTTTATGGCTCTGCACTGCCACAAATCTCCAGTGAAAATGTTCCCTCAGACCACTTTTCAGGGTAAAGCAGTTAAACGATACAAAAAAAAATTTTGGTGCAACTAAAGCATATTAGCAGGACTTAATGATTATTATAAAAAGGCTTTTTATCTTGTATTTGTTTTAATTATTTTTTAAATATAATTCACATGGATTATTTTTTCTTTCTTTCACATATTAGGCTTGTTTTACATTTTTCATTGGTGAAAAAAAATTAAAAACCTTTCAAAGATTTTTAATTAAATTTAAATCAATTTTTGTTTTTTTTTTGTTTTTAAGTAGCCATTCAAACTTAGTAATTGTTTCTGGCAGTAATCTTGTTTTTCCACTAATATTTTTTGAAGCCTTTTATCCTGCTTTCTGAATTCAGTTAGTTTCCCATTTTTAAACCATTTGCTCTGCCTGTTAGTTAATTGTATCTTAACTGTCTTTTCTCTGTGAGCTTGTGTTACTTCTTTAGACTCTTGGTCACACTTATAAAAGACAAATAATAATAAAGCAGGCTAAATCTAGGCATCATCTGTTATTTGACCTGGATTTCCCTGAAAATACAGTTGAATATATGATCAGAGTGGGAGGATGTGAGCTTGTGGCTCCTGAGAACTTCCTTTTATGTATTTACATTCTGTTTTTTCAACTGATGATATTTATTTAAAGTTAAGCTTTTCATCTTCTTCAAAAACTTTGTCCTTGAATGTCTTGATAACGAATTCTGCATCTCCGATCATAAAAAGCAGTCTCCGGTTTCCGGCCTCTTCCTCTTCTCTGCTCTTGTCTCGTATCCGTCTTTGATGATGCCGTTGGGACCAGTGAGATGACTTTCAAACAGTTGCTCTCCCAAGCAGGATATACATGGTGTGTAGGCCCGCGCTCTCTGGAGCAGGGATCAAATGATGTTCTTCCGCCTTCCCACTGGTTCCTCCGCTTCACCAGGGTGGGGCCTGACGGATGGCTTGAGGAAGATGAGATCACCCTGAAGTGTGTTTCAAGGTTATATTGTTACACGTACAAACTTATCAGTATCAATATCATCATCGTCACTGTCATCATCATCTTTTCCTATGAATCCGGATGTTGTTATATCACATATAGTTTTGCGGTACTAATATTTAGGTAGAATCAAAAATGTATTTTCATTCTGACCTCTTATTTCAGCAATCTTTGATAACTGTTGGATGCATAATGGTAGATTGGGGCCCCAAAATCATGTTACACTGTGTAAATGTATGACGTGGTTTTGCCTTGGAGGAATAGTCAAATGACTTTTGGCTACACTCTTAAAAGAAAATACACTGATTCAGCTACAAAAAGATTAGATAACAGTTTCCGTGGACTTTTTGATATAGTTCCCAGCATTTGGGTCTTGTTTAAGTAAACATAACACGATTTCACATGATGTCTCCATGCTTAATAACGTTAAACCAACTAAATGTATGTTTTTTTAACAATATGTTGTTAATTTAGTTAGTGTACAGGTCCTTCTCAAAATATTAGCATATTGTGATAAAGTTCATTATTTTCCATAATGTCATGATGAAAATTTAACATTCATATATTTTAGATTCATTGCACACTAACTGAAATATTTCAGG
>JAHUTJ010059328.1:0-15511 GCA_036250325.1 Characodon lateralis | reverse complement strand
TGAATCTGACTGCACTGTTCAATGATTAGGATTAATTGGAATGTATGTACCTGACTGTTGTGAAGTGCCTTGAGACGACATGTGTTGTGAATTGGCGCTATATAAATAAACTGAATTGAATTGAATTGAAATTTAGCATAAGATGCTTTATTATTAAGAGTGGCTTGGAGCCAATTTCTACCAGTAAACTTGGAAGGATTATTAATTATTATTAATCCCAAGGATTATAAGTGTCATTTGATTTTTTTTCTGTGTTTATTTTCTTTGTGATTGTATTATAATTGTTCTTCCTGATGTACAGTGCTTGGAATGTCTTGTTACTGAAAAGTGCTATATAAATAAACTTACCTTAACTTAATGCTTTTGACGTGCGTCTCCTATGAGACTTGCCTCGAGTTCAAGTGTGGACAGACATACGTTGGGCGGAGCTTTTAGGCACTGCGGCTCCGCTCCACTTGGGTGGGGGGTGGCAGGAGAAAAGCATTGAGGAGAGACGATGCTGTTTGGACTGGTGAAGCTCCAGAGTTTGCCTGAAGATGTTCCAGTTTCATGAGGACGTTTTTCTCTCAGCCATGGCAATAATAAGGACACGGACTTTAAAGCGCAAAACTGCGGATTTTTGAGCACGGTAAAGTTAGTTTTAAGTTGGATATTCGTGCTCTGCGGATACAGCCTCCCGTTTGATCCGAGGCAGACACTCTGATTATGAGGAACTGCTCTCTGCCAACTCCCTCCTCCTGCAGACGCTGGTTCGTGGTTAAGGACGTTGATAAAAGTCAGAACCAAATACGTTTCATGGTGGTATTGTTTTGTGGGAAATGTTTGTGCATCTGATTTTATGTGTGATCAGCTAGTTTAGGATGTTATTGAATACAGCAATCCACCTTTGTGTAACTCAGACAGCTGATGTGTTCTTTTTCATTTTCAGCCTTCAGGCATGGTTTATGATTTGTGAATAGTAAAATGGTCCTTCCCTCCCATGATAAAATATGTCACCACGTCACAAAGCTGAGCTTCTTTGATTGGTTGACGAAGCTCGTCCAACCTCTGAAACGCGTCAGGCACTTGAAATTTCAAAACGTACAGCGTTCGACGCACGAAACGCATCATAACAAAACACGCCAGACACGTGAAACGCACCACAGGACCTCTCGACGCCCTGAGACAGGTGTCCACCATGGACTTTGTATAAAAACCAGAAGCCCCTGATGCTCAAATCATGTTCGGTATGAACCCGCCATTACACACTAAACCAGCAGTTACTTAGACTGACTTTAGGGGAAGGTGGGAACAATTATATTGTTAATTCACCTGGCCTTCCATTGAATTAAACCTCCTGAAAGCACTTTATCATCTGGTTGCCCCCAACCAATCCATTTCTCAAGGTAGTCTTTTTACTGGTTTTTACTGTAGTGGCGTCCTTCCAAAGTCTTGTATGTTCTCTCCTCAGAATTTCTCATAAGTCTGTGTCCTTGCGCTTGCACACCTCACATGTAGTCCACAGTTGAGGCTCACCAGCCTTGTCAAGGCAGTGGTGCTGCCTTGACCAGCACCCACATTCCTTAACGGCATTATATGAACTTAGTACTAAAATACAATTAAAAATAATTATTCTGTGAACGGGTGCACGGTGGCGCTGTTGCAGCAAGGAGGTACTGGGTTCAACTCCCAAGGCATCTTTCTGCATGGAGTTTGCATGTTCTCCCAGTGCATGTGTAGGTTCCCTCCAAGTACTCCGGCTTCCTCCCAGAGTCCAAAAACATGTCTGTTAGGTTAACTGGTCTCTCTCAATTGCCCTTGGGTGTGCATGGATGTGTGCATGGTTGTTTGTCCTGTGTGTCTGTGTTTCCCTGCGATGGACTGGCGACCTGTCCAGGGTGTACCCGGCCACTCGCCCTTAGACCGGTGGAGATGGGCACCAGCTCTCCTGACTCTGTGCAGAAGAAGCAGGTAAAGAAAGTGGATGGATTGAAATTCTGTAAAGAGCTAGTGCTGTTTAAAAGTCTGATATATGTAATCTTCAAGTTTTGATTCAAAAATTCTACATTTATCAAACTTAAAATTATATATGAAATTCCTAAAGCCATACACTGTTGTGAGCATTTAAATAAAAAATCTCCCATTATCATTAAGCTTGCGTAATTCCCAGAAGCATAACCTTGGCTTTGTGTTTATTTACTAATATTGTTACATTTACTGGATTTCTGTCCCTCTAATATAAGGTAGTTTTCCATCTTTTTGCACTACACTGCAAAGCTCAGAGCTATTCACATTTTCCCTTTTTATTTTATGCCCGAAGAGAGGTTTTCTCTGATTTTTACATTACATAACAGCACATTATTCCACCAGCTTTTTTGTTGTTTGTTTTGCATTTTCACTCCCATGTCCTCTGCGGTCCCCATCCAGACCTTTGAAAGTCTGCTTGACTACAGCTCTTTGCTGCTCCTTTGATGTCACAGACACAGGAGAAGGGCACCCTCATTATTTAGAAGTAAGATTCCCTGCATGAAACACTTGTCTAAAAATATGCTAAGTTCTCTCATCTACCAGTGATCTCACAGCAGCAGTCTGAGACTAACGCAGACTCCCAGCTGGTGAACAAAGGACTGAACAGGCTTCTCTCTTATCACATCAGTGTTTGAGGGATAAAGTGCTTAGCGCACTGCTTTGACTTTGCTGGGTTGAGGAAAGCAGGGCATAGTTCAAAATATGCATCCATACATTCCAGCATAGATATTTTTATTTTGCTGTTTTCATGGTTTTGTTGTTTTTTTTCCATTAAATATATCAGCCGCATGACGTTTTAGCAAAACCTTTCTGCAGTGCATCGAAGCATGCTACTTTAACTAGGTCATCTGTGAATTTATGATGGATGAACAATAGAAGCTTGCCTTGGAAGAAAAGAATATAATACATGTGTTTTTTTTTTTGCAAAAGTAATGAGTTTTTTTATGCTTTTAAAACTTAGTTTGAAATATTTAAGGATCAAACAAATGATCCATAAATATTGTCGGCCTGTGTGGTTGGTCAGGTGCCACCTTTCAAACACAGCCAGCCAACTAGCCTCTATCCAGAGGGCTCATGTGGGCCAAATTGTCCACTGTTCTTCCACATCTAATAACAGCTTTCCATCATCATCATCTCTATCTGTCCCTCTTCTCCGTTTGTCTCTGTGGTTACTTTGAAAGCTGCGTTTCTGTCTGCTGGTCTGCTCCTGGCTGTTGTCACAAAGCCTTCAGCACGACTGAGCAAGATGCAATGGGATGATCCCGCCAAGATTATGTGTGACAAAACAAGAAGCTGTTAGAGAGTTGCAGAGAGACGGAACGTAAAAAAATGCTTGCTTCCTGCTCTCTGGATGAATATGTTGCAAGACAAAAATAGACATGACTGGAGGTTTGAGGCATAATTTTTAGTAAATTTAGCCTGTATCACAAATACTTAAAAAAAAACAGATAACCAATAAATAAAATGACAAGTTATGAATGTAAAAAGGAAAATAACAAGCTGGACATGCACACATTGCTGAAATTAGATTTGATGTAATAAGTAAACTTCTTGTTTCTTCATAAGCTCTCAAACAAAATGCATTCAGCAGATATCCCATCATATAACTGGGAATTGGTGCTTTATCCAGCTGGAAACTATGTTGATGAAGACTGTGAGACTGAAACAAAACAGTTAATGCGTGGGCTATGTGGTGTTATAAGAGGTTAGAATCTCTGTGGATCTCGAATGAGCCACAGAATGGGTAATAGGTTTAGGAAGTTCATTAGTGTGAGTGATCTCTTTCACAGTGTGCTGACTCATTTCATCCACTGTTAACATGAACATATTAGTTCAACTTTATTGTCTTCCCAGCATTAGAGCTGCAAAGCAAATGAGTGGTATGAAACAAATTAGTGAATATTTCCCCTTTCTTGAATAGAAAATAAGCTTACATTGTTTTAGAGATAAGTGCACTTATGCAAGTAGATTTTATGACTGCAGTTACAATGAGAAATTATGCAATTTTCATACTTTTAACGTTTGATTTTAATGTTTACCACTATCGATTTGGAAACAGTTTTTTTCTTGCCATGTAATATTTTCTTTCCCTGTATAAGTACTTAAATGAAAAGTGTAATTGTTCAAATTGTTTGTGTCAGATATTACTACAGCATAAATTATTCATTTGTTTTGCTTAAGTTTTGCTCTTGTTTTGCTCTTTAGGCACATTTACAGGGGTTCTAATCGATAAAGAGGGGACTATGCCTGAATTAAATTTAATGCAACCAATATTTTTTAAACACATTTCTACAGAGCTTTATTACCTTGCATCACTTTTTTTCAAATCAAAGTTTAGTTCCTGTTAAAAATCTCGCTGCAGCAATGTGGACCAACTGGAGACGAGTGACAGCAAATTTGCTAAAATAAGTAAAAAGAGAATTACAATAATCTAACCGAGAAAAAATAAAAGCATGAAAAGTTATCTCCAGGTCAGATTTGGATAACATTGCACTCAATTTAGAAAAGTTTCTCAAGTAATGAAAGCAACTTTTTACCAGAAATACTGAATGTCTGTACAAAGACATTGACCAGTGAAATAGGACACCAAGGTTTCTGAGACTGGGCCGGAAAGAGGAGCCCAGAGGTGTTGTTCAATCCAAGGAACTTTCTGTCCAGGAGCAATGATCAGGGTTTCAGTCTTAGGGGCATTTACCTCAAGGCAGTTTTTAGCTTGCCAGTCCTTAATACAGGAGACACAATGTAATAAGTCAGGTAAGTTGTCTATTTCAGAGTCATTGAACAAACAGTACAGTTGGATGTCATCAGCATACAAATGGCAAAACACCTTTTTAAAACTACTGATAATCTTACCAAGGGGGCTGATGTATAAAAGGAACAAAATTGGGCCCAGGACTGAACCCTGAGGAACACCATGCAACAAGGGCGTAACTCTGGACATTATGTTAGTTGCAAATGGAAAAGGTTCTGTTGCTCAGATAAGAAAACCACTTAAGAACGGTTCCAGAAATTTCTGTCTATGTTCTGCAGTCTATGTAACAGAATTTTGTGGTCAACTGTGTCAAAAGCAGGTACTAACTGGCATACAAAAATGTTTGCAGACACTGTGATGAGAAGGAGGCTTAGCATAACTGACACTGGAGAGAGAGAGTTTTCTGTACATGTGTCAACAGATTTGGGTTGTCAAAAATAAAAATAACAAAAATAGATGAGAATACGAAATTCTATATGGAATTATCTGTCTCATTTAGAGCTAATCACAAACAGAAGCCATGAAATATCTCCTATGGTAAAACTCCTTGCAACACTTTTTCCTTGCATCTAGATCATTCCAGCGCACCATCGTTGTCAGTGAGATCATCTGTTGCTGAAGCACAAATCTGATCCTGCAGAGGTGTCCACATAACTGATCATCCACCAGAGAAGCGCGCACACTCTGTAAATGTAATGTGTGCTTTTACATTGATAATATAATAAACGGGAAAGAAATAAAGACATGATAACGCAGATCCAATCCTCCATTTGAAAACTGGATACAAAAATCCCTTTTTAGCAGGTGAAAAATCACAATTTTATGGTAGCTATCCATATGGTGAAAAAGACAGTATATGCTTTAACCTCGATTTAACCTTGATTTAACCTCAACCTTTGAAGATCACACGCAACACGCCCGTTTATTGCACGTGTAGTTTTTTGGGGGTTTTTTTGCGCAAGAAATTTAGCACCCCTTATTAGGGATCATTGAAGATCAGGCCCCTAGTGTACTTTAATAAGTAAGTGTAAAATCTGGTTTAGCTCCTGTACTCTGTAACATGCTGTTTTAATACCTTCAGTATTATGCTTCAAAAGTTTTGCCTTGCCTCTGTAGTTACCTTTTTTCTTTTTCGATTTGGTTTGGTTCTTGTTTTTGTTGTTTTTCTGGTTTTTCTTTTGAACCCGTCCTTGGTTTTCCCTTTACTGTTTTTCAGCTTCACTCCCTGAGTTACTTTTGTTTTACCGTTGTTTTGCCTTCTTGTGACTTTTGTGCTCTGTGGAGCTTTTCAAGTGTCAAAACAAATATAGAGGTCATAAAACTCAAGAGTTGTTTTTTTTGTGTGTGCAGGAGAAGTTGTGTTGGAGTTTGTTTTAAGTGCGAAGCTGAGCTGGTTAGATCTAAACAGAAGTAAACACAACATCAGACGTCATAAGAGGGTTTAGATACTGTCTACAAGTTGCACCATTAATTCATGAAATATTCAGTAGTATAATTGTGTTGTATGTTGTGTCACCAAAATCACATCGATTAGGATCATTAAAAAAGTTAAATTGGAAATATAATGCTGCAGAGTTTTTATCTCTGTGTTGGTTTATTGACAGATCCTAAGCCGTCAGAAGGCTCAAAGAATTCTTTTGATTAAATTATGGTGATTATTGATTATGCTGCAGTGAAAAATATTACCTCATTTCTATTGTCGGGTGAAGATATTTGTGGTTTTTGCAACGGTTTGATAGTTTTTTAAAAGATTATTGACCCCCCCAATCTATTCAACTTTCCATCTTAACTAAACACAGATAATAATGTATAGGTTATTCTCAAACTGAAAAATATATATTAGCTAATCTGTGCACATATATGGTTAACTTACCCGTGGGAGAAGACATTTCTGACCCGTGTTTCATTTCAACACTGTGGGTTCCACTATTTGTTTTATAGCTAAGTTGTGATGCAGACTTGCTCAGCTGGGTCTTGTCAGCCCTTATTCTTGTCTGCAGGTGTTGTTTTCTATTCTTCTTTGTAAGATTGCCTGTGATCTCTCTGGTGTGTTGGCTCACTTTGATCTTCACCTTGAACAAATACACTGAAAATTAATGTAATTTAGAGATGTATATCTATTTTAAACAAAATAGTTAGCATCTGGACTGTCTTTGTATTACTAGGATTATGCTTTACTATATAAATGCCTAAATGTAACATGCAGAAAATCCCAATATTTCTCTTTCTGTTAAAGGGTCCTCTGATCTATGATATGCAGTTTTATGTTATGCAAGTCCATGTGGGTCACTGTGGTGGACCGGGCAAAGCCCTGCAGTGGGCCGGACATAATCACCCACCTGCAGATAACAATGATGGTGGCTCGGAGGCTGTTTTTGTTATGATCATCTCAGAAAGCTGCCATTTCACACAGTAGCTGCATGTTAATGAGCTCAGAGATGCACCACATGCAGCAATTTTAAAAGGGAAATAAATATGAATAAACCCAAAAGATCACTGGCACCAGACATCCTGTCTTCAAACAATGAGTTTGTAAAAACTGTGAAGACATGATGCTTTCCAGTATTAAACAGTATGAAGAATTTTTGTTTGGTTTCATTCGATGTGAGCCAATAATGTGTTATGTCCATGCAAAATTTCACTGAATAGACATGCGTTTAAATGCCCATTTCAAATAGCCCATTTTGTAATATTTACAACCTAAAGTAGCTAAGGCTGCTGCAGTGGAGAATTGTCAAAATAAAATTAATTAAGACTGAGGTAACAGAAACCTTTTTAGGTCTTGATGCAGATGCATGAACACTGTATATCCTTAATTAAAACTATGTCTATGCAGACAAAGACCAAATACTATTCCATACTTTGCCTCGTTAGCCCTACATTTTTCATAGTCATGCTAGGGGACAAGGCTTGTTTTCTGGGGTAGGGGGAAGACAAAGAGATATGGCTTTCTGACACTAAGAAACAGATTTTAAGGGGGACACAAAAAAATGAATGGGTAGGAGCTGCACTTGTAAGTACGCTCACAACTGTAAACTGCATTTCTCAGGTAAAATATTTGAAATACAATATTTCTAAATATTTAAACCGGTTCAAATATATCACAGTGGTATCACTGATAATTATTGTTATTGTGATGTCATCATACTTCTCATATGTATTATATTTTACTCTCAAAATCTTCACAAGAACAAAAAAGTGTAATTTTATACAGTGTATGTGAACATCAGAACTAAGACAGATTTTATTTGCACTACATAACAATCAGATTTTACTTTGTCAGAGTAATTGCATTGACACATTTTCTTATTTTATTTTTATTTAACCTTTATATAACCAGGTTAGTTATTACATGGTTTGAACAAAGCAGAAATTTGCCATTTTTTTCTTATCACCTACTGACACTCATTGTTTTTTAATGAACAATATGGGTAGGTCAAAAAATCTCCAATCTTAGGTGAGACATGTCCATTTCTCTTTTAGTACTTCCCTCTGTCTATCCATTATTGTGACCTATCTCTCTTCCATCCTTCCTTTCTTTCCTCAAATGTGTCATGTCTTTTTATTTCCCTTCCTTTCATGTGTCTGTCTGTTTTTCTTTTTTGTGTATCACCTGCCTTCCTTGTGTCCTTTCTTCTTTCCTTCTTTTATTGTAATTTAACTTAATTTCTTCATAATGGCCTTCCTTTTGTTCTTTTTTCTTCCCTGTTTCCATCCTTTTGTCCACCTTCCTTAGTTTCATAGCTTTAAAACTGTGGTACAATTGCAATGGTAAACAAATTGAATTTACATAGTACTTTTCTAGTCATGCTGACAACTCAAAGCATTTTACACTAAAGCCATATTCACCCAGTTACACTCACAATTGCACACACATTCACCATTACGCAAATCTGTACGAGATACCACAAGTGGTATCTGGGTAGAGGGAGCATCTTTGGCTCAGGTGGAAGAGTAGTTGTATTGCAATCAATACGTTGTGGCCTCGACTCCAGCTTTCTCCTTTCACATGTCTGGGCAAGGCATTTAACCTAAAGTTGCCAACAGATTTGCATGATGGTGACTGTGTGTACATTTGTGCTCCACAAACAGAGCGAGCTGTGTGGTAAACAAACCAGAATTAAATGTGGCTACTGCTTTACCATTAAGAGAGCTTTAGCTTTAGCATTAGCCGCTGGGATAACGGAGACACAATTTAACACCTTTTACAAGGAATATGTGGACATATTTTATGCAAGTTCGTGAGAGGAGAGAATGGAAACTGGGATAACAGTCACAGTTGTTACAGTGGATATAGTAATGTGTTCCTGCTTGTAGCCAGAGTTGCCCAAAAAGGGCCTAACACCATAAGAAGAGCACTGCCTGTTTTTGTCATCAGCTGTGGCTGGCAAGCTGCTTTAAGAACAGACTAAACTATTTCAGGTAAAGTTGAAAATTATAAAATGGGATGACATAACCATCCTGAAAGCTGTTGCCCTGTGAGGGGTTTTTATATGTGTGGAGAAAATCTTCAAAACCTACAATTATGAGGAACATATTTGGCTTTAGGAGATAAGCAGCTGCTTGAAGGGTCTGAACACAGAGCTGCAGACAAAAGAAATTAAATTATGTGCCATAAACATTTGTTTTGATCTCTCTCTAACTGCTCAAACTTTTTCCTCAAATATAGTATTTTTTTTATTTATTATTATTTAGCAAAAAAAAAAAAACAACCTTAAAGGTATGATGATCTGTCAATGTGCTTTTTGCTGCTTGCAATGTAGCCCAACTTAAAATTATAAATAGTTTTTTGACAGTGAGTGCTGACAGTGTGTGGGAGTTTATTTTTCCGCACTGTCATTCAGTGGATCAACAGGAAAGTGTTTTACTTGGAGATTAGAATAAACAAATTCAGACCATGCTCTTCAGCTGCACATGAGGTTTAATGCTGTTATTTAAGCTTAACTAAAATCGGATTTGAGTATGGTGCAGAGTTGCACATTGCAATACAGTGCGTTATAGATCAAGCAGGAAGTTGTTGTCACCTTTTAACCGCTGACACATCTGACTCTTTATGTTGTTAGTCTGAGGCAGCAATCACAGAGAGTCACACCACCCTAATAACTCTCCAGGCTGGCCACCATCAGTCCCTATTGCAGTCTTCAGAACCTGCAGTGGCCTGAGAGGGAAGATGATTAGAAGGAAAAAGGAGATGTTGGTCAGCACAAAGGAGGATCTTTTGGAAAAACTGTCAGAAATCCGACTGCAGCTCATTCACCATTCCTCTAGCTACCTTGGTCAGGGAGTTGATTTAAGGCATGTCATGGAAGAGGCCTGCCTGAAGGTGACAATGATCAGCTCTTGATGTCAGTAATCAAATTTTATTGATTGTGTTTATAATTTTAACTAAAGAAAATACAGCACTTCAGTTGGTTTTAGTGATATTTTTATGCCTAAATCTACAAAAAGAGCTACGGCCAGTGGGTAAATCTTAGGAAACAAGACAGGGGGAGTCTGTTCCAACAGCATCCAGCCGGTCCATTTTCGTAGATGGCTCCATTAGTTGTATTAGCTGCTGTTCTGAGGGAGGCGGTGGCCCAGAGATTTTTCCCTGCTGAAGGGGAGCACTGACTGGGCTGACATTGAAACCTGGGCCTCATCCATCAAAAGACGTGGGACCAATATTGCATTTTTGTTGTTTCCTAGAGCTACTGTATGATCAGCGAGACCCAGATACAGAATGTTTATATGGACACACTTCCTAACCAGGTCCCGCTGATTAGGGTTATCCTTCATGTTCTCACACCTCTCTTTTTTTCTTCCATCTATGGTTCATCTAATTGTATAAAACATTCTCCTTATTCCTCTGTTATGTCACTTTCTTTCCTGTTTCCCTGTCCACTATTACTATTCATTTAATCTTCTTTTTCTAGAGGGTGTTGACTGGTGCTGTGATGGGAACGATGTCACATCATTGCTTCTCTTTCATTGTGGATGACTGTCGGCCTGGCCAGATTGCTTCATTGCTAAACATTAAAAGAATAAATAAATAATTTTGTTTTCTAGACAGTTTTTCAGCATTGATATGAAGTTAATGTGAGCTTGCAGTAAAATTGCTTTCTATAATGGTTAAAGCTCTAACTGAGAATGCAAAATTTTTTTAAAAGTTGCTAGTGAAACTGTGTGCATCACTGATTATTTAGAGCCGGTGCTATCTGTCCTTTGCTGCTCCTCGGTGCTGTGGATTGCAGGCCTTCTACTGTTCTTGCCACACTTACAAATGTACACTTCCAGGTGACAAACTTGTACTCACATACACCACTTAACACAAAAACACTTATTTCTACACTTATGCTCACACACACACCTATGCACCAACACACAATGACTATATATGGTTGAAGGTCATACAAACACAGGTTACTATAATATCAATGTGGACTGCCTACTTTAATGCTGGATTGACTCTGGAATGAATAAAGTTAATCACGCAGTCAGAAAACTGTCCTGTGATATTATTTTTGTAGAGCAAAACTTCCCTGGCACATGTTGGCAACCATCTGCTCTCTATGGTGTGCCTGAAATGCAGCAACAGGACACAGGTTTAAAAAAACCAAAAACAAAACTGCTCTGCTGTATGAAGCAAAGCATTAAGCTTAATAAATACCAGTGCTTATGAATAGGTTTTTGTATTCCATTGTAACATAAGGTAATGATTTTGGTATGGATTTTTAATGACAAAATTCACTTTTTCAGGATGATGGTAGAAATACATTTATTGTTATTTACTTTTTTCCCATTTCTAAGTAGAGTATTATTATTTATTATGAAAATCTCTCTTTTTCTGTTTTGGAACATTGTGTGTTTGATGTTTCATTGTTTGTTTTTTTCTGTTGATCACTACTACAGTCAAATAGGACACCCTCAACAGCTTCTATGTTTTTGTAGCAAATTTGGACATCCATCCATCCATCCATCCATCCATCCATCCATCCATCCATCCATCCATCCATTTTATAATGGATTGATTGTCTTAACTGGCTTATTCTTGCACTCTTCCAGGGTGCTGGTGCTTACCTCCAGTGGTCATTGAGATAGAGGCAGGGTACACCTTGGGGACAGCGCACCAGTCTATCACAGAGAGACACACAGGACAAACATTTTATGCACACTCACACTCATACTTAAAACATTATGACTTGGATCAAACATTTTGGAGATCTTTCCACAAGCTTCTAACAACAGTTTGCTGGAGTTTTGGCCCATTACTCCAAGTTGAATTGGTATAACACATTTGTGCATATACTACATATATTTGTGCATATACATTTGCGCAAATTGTTCTTTTGTTATGAGATCTATTTTGTGAAGAACACCAGTCCCTCCTCCTTTGACCTGGATAATGACAGGATATTTCTATTGTGTTTTTGTTTGCTTACAATTATTTAACCAGATGAATGTGACAAAAATTGAACCCAAGGAGAACCAGACTTGTTGTGGTCCATGGTTCTCTTGCTGATATCTTGTTTGATGTCTTTTATTTAAAGTTTTGTGGCTCTAGTGGCCTTTATTCATTGATGCTGGACAGGATGAAGGGCAGTGAGAGAAGGGGAAGTAAACAGTCCATGGCTGGGAATCGAACCCTGGCCAGCTGTATTTTTGGACTGTAGCCTTACCATGTGGTGCAGCTGTTCTACCACTAAGATATGCCATAGAACACGACCAGAGGTGACCCTTTAGTTAACTGAAATGTTGTGAATTAACCTATAAGAAGCTTACAAAGCCATGACCTCTTCATCATCTGGACTTTTAGAAATTGCTAAAGGAATTGTAATCTTTATGTATGTAAACGTCTGACTTTGAAGAAAGTAATCTAAAAGTTTCATTATTCTCACATTCAGCAAACAGAATTAACTTTGACCATCCTAATTGACCTAAAACAGGAACTGTTTAGTTAATGTCATTTTCTGTTCTTTTCTGGTTACAATAGCTTCATAAATGAGTAAATAAATAATCAGGTGCCATTGCCAAGCTTCCAAATGAATGAACATACTTCTCAGACTTCACATGTTGCTTTGCCTGCTTTGTTCTTGTGATTTTACTCCTCACTAACAGAGCTCCTTTTTGCATGATTTCCAACCCAGCCTTTTGTACTGTAATAACTTCTTTGATACACATTTATCAGAGCTTGATGAATGAAGCATGTTTCTTTCATTTATTCAGTCTCCCTTAATCAGCGCTGTGCAGGCTCTCCAGCAGTGAATAGTTATGGAACATAGAAGAAAATAAGATGTGTCTGCATTGTCCTTTGGGGTGTAATGACCTGCTTTGTCCAATTACAGAGAAGATGGCTTTCAACTCAGATTGAGGCCAGGAGGTTAGAAGTCAGGGATTCTGTGCTTCCCTCGTGTCAGATTGAAGGGGTTGTTTCTCTGGGCTCTTTCCTATTGAGCCCTCAGAAGATTGCTTGCCTCTGTGTGGGTGCACCTATTTGTTTCATGTTAAAGACTTGCTGGCACTTTAATTGCATTTCCCTGCCATTAAAAAAGCTTAGTGCTTAATAACAGCAAAGTTTGTTTCAGTCAGATTATCTAGATTGATTTAGCAGAAGGAGAAGAAACCTCCACAGGTGCTCATTCCCGTTTTAGCCTGTTGACTGTCATGACTGGAGGTTATCTTGCACTTTTTTTTTTGACATTTACAAATCAGCCATTTGCAGCATGAGCGCATACTCACACTTTGGCAAGAATGAAGAGGTGTCTTCACACAGTGTTGGAGGAGTGCAGCGATAGGGAAGTCAAAGAGTGTGTTGTAGAAGCCTCTGTGAATGCTTCGTCCCTTTGCCTGTAGGACTGCATGCTATTTTCAATATATTGCCCTCTCAGTGGAACTTTCTTGGATTTTGCTGACCTAGTTTGGAGGCTCGTGTAACCATCGTTACTGAAACCCAGTGAAAAATGTATGATGGTCGGCAGTACAACCTTAAGAGGGAGCACACTCTTTCGTAGTCATGGCTACAACAACCTCTGAGGGATGAATTATGTAACTGGTGTTGTGCTTTAGATGAGATTGTCTCTGCCAGTGAAGAGGGTCAACTTGCATCTTTAGACACTTATCCTCTTTTTACATGTTTTCAAACATTTATCAAGATACATTCATGTTCACATTTTTAACCCTTCTAACATAATAAAGGCTGAGTTTTAGATGTAATTATTTTTTCCTTTATCCACAAAAGCACATATTTTTCATGTTTAAATAGTGCCTTTACGTCTTTGCCCAAAAAACTGCCATTGCATGTAAGCAGGCATGTATATTTTGATGCTGAGTATGTTCCAAATATGTGTAAACCTGCATAAATGAACACATTTGATTACCGCCCCTAGTCTCCCCAGAAGTTTTTGCAGTGTCAACATTTGTGGTTGGAAGTCAACCTGTGTTGCTTTGACAGGCCTTTGTTTTCATTCAACATCACCACATGCTATTCTGTGTAGTGACTATGACATGCAGAGACCACAACTTAATCTGTGTTGTGCTGAAATTTAGAGTATTGGCGAAATATTTTCATCGGGCACAAATTTTATAATATATTTGTTACACTTCCTAAACAGAAACTGTGATAGCAGTATATATATATATATATATATATATATATATATATATATATATCTTAAATCATGTGCTCTGCATGACCTAGATAATGCAAAGTCAAATATTCTCATTGGAACAGTAGAATAAAAACAAGAGCTCCAATTTAAATCTAAGTAAAACTGCCCAGCTGTGTTTTTATAGGATTCACCATGCTTCAGAGGCTCTTAGGAAGGCCAGACCCTCCTACAGCCAAACATTTACAGTTCAAGCTGCAGAGACCCATCTGACAGGCATGTATTATCTACTGTATAATCAAAGTAAAGCACACCTCAGTCATGTAGCTGAGCTACAATTGATTTGTTATAAAGAGCACTAAAAATATCCCATGAATTGCCATACATTGTGTAATGTAACAAAAATGAAAAAAACCCTATGCGTGTCATCACTACTGAAATAAGCATAACTTCTAAATATAAAGCCTTTGGTGAGGGATCACAAGTGACAAATGAACATCTATCTTTTCAAACTGTTTTACAGTATTGCTGATTGGTGAGAGAAATAGTATGGTTATAAACTTATACATTAAAGTAGGTGGTAATGTCCATATTAATGCTAGCTGCAGTGTTGGCCATTGTGAGTTTTAAAATGCTTAGGTTTCTCAGGGGAGTTGCCCACTCCAATTTCATACCTCTTTTCTGAAATCTTTGCACATTTGTTTAATTCTCTTTGGAGGAAAATATTTTGGAGAATTTTGGAGACAAATAATCAAAAACTCCTCAAATGTTCAATTAAATTTGTTTTAATTTTATATTAGTTTCTAAAAATTTTATATTGCATCCTATTTCCATTGATTGTGGTTCTGATTCCTATTTGGGTCAGTAAACTCTCCATAAATAATGACAAATTCTGGCCCCTGATTATAACATAATAACTTTGAACAACCTCCTGTTGGTTGGGGGCTCCTATTTATTAAGTCTTATAAACATGTTGAACCAGCAATAAACTATGAATGAATTCTCAAACCTCACTTTAAATCATTTGTTGAAAAGCTCAGGTATTTAATTATAATGGTACTGTTTTATTGAGTTATAGAGATAGATAGATAGATAGATAGATAGATAGATAGATAGATAGATAGATAGATAGATAGATAGATAGATAGATAGATAGATAGATAGATAGATA
>JAHUTJ010059327.1:0-15517 GCA_036250325.1 Characodon lateralis | reverse complement strand
TAATCAAAGCAAAAGGTGGCTACTTTGAAGAACCTAGAATATAAGACATATTTTCAGTTGTTTCACACTTTTTTGTTCAGTATATAATTCCACATGTGTTAATTTATAGTTTTGATGGCTTCAGTGTGAAGCTACAATAATCATAGTCATGAAAATAAAGAAAACTTTTTGAATGAGAAGGTGTGTCTAAACTTTTGGTCTGTACTGTATATATATATATATATATATATATATATATTTATAAAATGGTAGTTATTAAATGTACTAGTAATTGTGGCACCAGTAACTGTTTCACATTTCTGAATGTGTGCTCCTTCTTCCCCACTTAATATGTGTGATTAAATAACTGGAATTTCTCTTAATTTTGCTGCAACTGCAGTAAAAAACAAATTATTTTAAGACTTTTTACAAATCTGTACCAGAACTACCAATACTACAATATAAATTAACTTTTGGTCAAGGTAACTGCTTAAATGGCATTATTCAGCATATTTCTGCGAACTGGAACATCACCACTTGAAAACTGTTGAAGTGTCTGTTCATACGCACCTGCCCCAGTGAGCTCCAAGATTTTGGCCAATTTGTGTCAACATGTGGCTTGGCCCATGCTCCCATCGGCAGGTATGCGCCCAGTATTCTGAGCTCCTCTCTAACTCATAATCCCATACCTGAAAAACAAAAAAACACAAAGATCAGCAGACATGTTCTTGGAGGAGAAAAATTTTATTTTCACTCAGAACAATGAGCTTTACCCTAGCTCACCTTTCCCAGTGAGCTAGGGTAATAGACTAATATTTTATTGATTTTAGGCCTGGTAATATTAACTTGCTGCTGGGAGAAACTGGGATCTGAAAAAATGTGGTCATCCAGAGGACATTTGTATTCAGCAGATCTTTGTGAACCTCAAACTCCCTCCTGATTTAAGTTGGCTAACTGGCCACTTACCATAGCTGTGGCTTTAAGGACTACTTATAACAGCTAGTTTGAATGTCTCATAATTCTCTTCAAGGACACTGAGCCACCATAAGTTATACCAAAACCAATTTGGCTCCAACCATTCACACAAGAGTAAGACTGAAGCTAAAGGATAAATCGGCTCACTACTCCTAGTTCAAAGACTTTACCCAGTCCCTTTTGCAATTTTAACACCATGCAGAAAGAGGTAGGCCTCTCCTAATAAACACACACCTTCACCCTCTTACACACACAGACACATACATGTGAGACCACCACTTCAGCTTGCAGCTGTGTGCTGCTATTCAGTTTGGTTGTTTCATAGCTTGTTTCCAGTAAGTTCTGATCTTAAAAAACAAGCAACACAGACAGCCTCTGTTTTGCTCCTTGATGCCATCTTAAATGTAGGAATCTAACAAATCTGAGCCGAATTAAAGCCAACATACCTGAATAGAGTTTGCTCACGTTTTCTTGTGAACCTAGCAAGAAAAAAGACATAGGGGGCTGGGTAATTTAAAAGCCATGGCAAAATTAATGTACTATTGACTTTGTTGGGGAGGGAAAAGAATAGATGCAGTGTGTGCTGTTGTTAGCATACTATTTAGTTGCATTATGGCTAACTTATGTCAACACTAATAGGATAATGCTTAAGTGCGGACCACCAAATGTTTTCCATATGTTCTGCATAAAGCTAACATGCTGGTGCCCATGGAATGTGATGGGAACCTCATACTTTCGCTCTTTGTTTCTATTAAACAAAAATACTTCAGAATAGGTAGATTAAAGAACAACTGATTGTTCAAAACCAAACAAAATATGGAGCATGTATTTAAGTGCTGGTCATTTTAAGGACATTTCTGCCATCTTTTACAATCAATGACTGCATCACTTTTAATTATATGCTTTGTGGTCAATGATTTTAAGTCCATTTCTAAATCTGTCTCATGTGTTAATGGGGTTTCACAGGGCTGTTTGTCTTACTAATGTTTTCTAACAAACCTCTGGGGTCTTTCCAGAAGAACTAGATTCATACTGTAAAACTATTTATGCTGTATTGCACCCTATCCTTGGCCTCTTCAACTGCTACATCAACCATCAACTACTCCTTCACTATGTCTATTAATCTTTTCTGGCGTCTTCCTACTTTTTTACTGCCTGGCAACTCCATCTCCAACATCCTTATTCCAAGGTATCCTTAACCTTAGCTGTTCATTTGATCTTCTAATTTCTAATTCTGTCCATCCCCGTAACTCTAAATAGAAATCTCAGCATCTTCTACTCTGCCATATCCAATTCAGCTGACTGCTCCACATAGGAATGAGAATTCAAAAAAGTATTGGCTGTTATATAAAATCTGTCCATAATATCACATACAATTACATAAAATTATACACAGGTTTTATTAATTCATGCTTATTTATCTCCATAGTTTCTGAAATGGATTAACTACCAAGTAAAAATGACTGATAGAAAAGGGTGTGTTTACTTTTATGAAATGGAAATAGATTGGACCAAAATGACACAGTGTGAGTGTGAATTAAGGCTGCAAATTGTCAGGAGCACATGCATTACTCTCTAATCGGTGTTTGTAGCTGAAGTTAACTGAAGAGAGAAATCCTTTTAAAACATTATTCCATGATTAGCACACAACTATAAACCCTTTGCAGTTATTTAATCATATAAGTTGATCCAGCTTTAACAAGGCTATGTATGCTTTCAGAATACGCAACTGGGGTCGTGGAATCAAAGGGACTGTACTTATAACCCAAGCTCAGTCAGATTAGATAGAGAGTGTGTGTAAGCAGAACATTTCAAGTCTCGCTGCAGATTCTCAATTGGGGTCAGGTCTGGACTTTGACTAGACCTTTCTAATACATTAACACTTTCATTTAAACTTTTTCCATTGTGGTTATGGCTATATTTTTGGTGTTGCTGTCTTGCTGGAAGGTGAACCTCTGCCCTGTCTCTTTTGCAGCTTCTACCATGTTTTGCACAGGTTTTCCTCCATCCATCTTTTCAATCTCAGCACCTTTGTTGAAAAAAAAACTTCCCCGCTGCATGATACTTTTAGGGAAACAGTATTCACAACTCAGATAACTTCTGAACTCAACTGGTTGCACTGAATTTTATTTATGGGTATCAGAGTAAATCATGTAGAATACGAATGCTGTAAAACCATGTACAATTTTCTTTCTACTTTACCATTTTGCTTTGGTCTATTGCATAAAGTCCCAAAAATTATACTGACATTTTTGGGTATGTTGTGACAAAATGTGAAAACGATGTGATAATTTTGCAAGGCACTGTGTGCGCAACAAAGCTAATACTGTTCATGAAGTGTACATTTTCTACACTAAACAGAGGGAGATGTTGTTCCTTTTGACATTGCTGGAAAAAAAGACTGAAACTCTAAGTCTGCCCTCTTGTCCTAGTCATGCACATTGCCGCTTACAAAATAATTCGATGTGAGAACAAAGCCTTATTGGCGACAAATCCACTGCAGTGTCTAATGACCTCTGACAAGTCATTATGTTGTTAGTGTCTATGTTATTTTTCCAACTCAATTATCCACCTTGGGAGAAGATGGACTGTTCAAATTCTCTTGCTCAAAGGACGGGGGAAAAATTAACAATTCCTATTTGCATTCCACAAAGCATTTCCTTCCAAAATATAGATCTGCATCCATCCTTCTTGCAGTCCATCAGCTACAAATGTCATTGTAAAAGTAGTAGGCAGAGGACAGGATTAGAAACTGGTTGAATATAATTAATCATGCTTTGCTTAAGCGTTTCTCTGTCAATCTAGTTAGTATTTGTCTAGGTAGTTTGTTAAAATGCTGTTATTATGGAAACCTGTATAATAATTTTTAATTATCAAAAAAATCTGGTAATTTTTTAGTTCTGTAGAACTATTATGCTACAGATCAGTGTGTATCAAGCACACTTGCTGAGCAGCTTTTGCATGGAAGTTGCAATGAAGGCACAGACTGCATGTCTTTGCTGTCAACTGGCCCCTGTCCTACCATATTGTTATCACCATTAATAGCATCCCTTGCCGAAAAACACTGGATTAATGTACATAACTTTCATCTGCACACCCACTGCTCAGGGTTAAATCAATGAGGCCGAACTTGTTTGAAATAGGTTCAATGTTGCACCCACAATTAGATGCATAGCAGATTAAAAAAAACACAATGCTGGCCTTGGTTTGAGTGAGCTGTGATGGACAGGGAGAGAGGTGGCAAGTGCTTAGAGTGAAAGTGAAAAAGGTGAAGAAAAGGCTGCAGGAGAGTGAGCGAGACAAAAGACTAAAAAGCAAGAGTTAAAAAAGACTTAACAAGGAGGGAAACGAAATGATGGAGTGAGGGTAGGCAGGGCAGGAAGCAGAGGCCAATGGGCAGGGAAGCTGAGGCAGAGAACAGGACAACACTGCGGGGGTGAAAGCTGGACCTGGGCCAGGGTCAGTGAGGGCGTCCAAGCAGAAGGCATGAGTTAGGGCGAGCCAGACAGTGGCTTAGGCTTGTAGAGCTCAGTTTTATTATTCCCTACTCCTGTGGAGTCAGGAAAAAGTATTTTGGTATGGGGAAACTTCATCACTAAATCATTCAGATTCTATCACTGGCATAACCTAAATTTGACTGTCTTGTATTACATTTAAGATCAGATTGGACTGTGTGTCATTGAATCTAATCAGGATATATGGTTGCATTACAATGTATTTGTATGAATTAGATTAATTTATAGTGTATTTCTGCATAACTGGAAATGAATTGTAAAGTGTCTTGAGATTACCTTTATTGGTACTACAAAAATAAACAGAATTAAATTTAAATAAATTGAATTGAAGATAGTCAGTCAGTGTCACAAAGTTTTATTTTAAGTGCATCATATTTTGTTAACATGCTGCTGGATGGCTTAAATGCTCAGACGTTATAATAAAGATGAATGTATATTGGATATTGAAGAAGCAGCATCAACAGGTGGAAGCAGCACTCCTAAAGCCCTTTAGGCTCAACACACATCAGCATCATAGTGCTGAGGGATGTTATGCAGAATATATCCACCTATAAATTAAAAGTCACAAAACACTAGTCTCACTATTGTGAATTAGAAAACAGCATTTTTTGAGTGACAAGATCTTTTTCTATGTGATTAGGTTGTGAAACATCACAGTACAGACAGCTGTTTGTTCTAAACTTACCATGTACTCCATGTTGGAGGCAGGAGGGTAAACTTGTCCCCGCAGCTTGTTGTGCAGGTCGAGTATGAGGTGCTTGTCTTCTTCGCTGATGGCCCTCTTCCCCCTCGACCTTGCCCTCCACCACTCTCCGTCCTTGCCCTTGTACTTGTCCAGGATTGAGTCGAGCCGGGT
The DNA here is from genome assembly GCA_036250325.1 of Characodon lateralis. NCBI lineage: Eukaryota > Metazoa > Chordata > Actinopteri > Cyprinodontiformes > Goodeidae > Characodon > Characodon lateralis. The sequence goes on along the minus strand of JAHUTJ010059327.1, from coordinate 10,192 downwards.
GGAGTTTGCGAGAACCATTGCCACAGCGCTCTGGCTCAGGCAGAAGATCAAGCCTGCTGCTCTGAACCAGCAAGATAAAGGCAGAGACCTCCTCATGATGAAGGGGACTGGTGCTGCACAAGGGATGTGCAAGTTTGTTTAACTGCAGAGCAGAGGAAATATTTGTTGAAATAAATTACCTGCTTTTAATTTATCATTTTTATTTTTATTTGACTTGTGGTTCATATGAGATCAAAGCTTGTATTCATCCGTTTGCAGCTTTTTTCTCCATTCAAACAAATTGTTATCCCTTATATAATACTGATAAACCTCCCTCATGCCTGAAGCAGACCTTTAAAAACATAGTGTCATTTCGAACTTGTTCTCTGTCCCAGTTTAACGTCTCCTTAACAGTGAGTCTAATACAGCTTTCAGCACTCTGAGTGCATCTGCGGGTCATTGCATCAGTACACACAGTAGAACCAGTGTAAACAAAGCTTTCACACGACATGTTATAAGCAAAGGTTCAGTGCGCATGCTTACTGTATTAAATAGAGATTAAAAAATGTCTTAGACATTAGATATTAATATATTTTACCACCCGAACAGAATTTATAACAGAAGCAAAAATACGACCTTACTTAAAAGCAGCAATGAGCGTTTCTTTGTCCTAAAGCGCTACGAATTTCTCCCAGATTTAATATTCCAGATGCTGAACCGCCGTGAGTTCATTTAAATCAATCCATCATACATGATGAACTCAGGCAGTTTGGATCTCTTTCAAAGCTGCACATCCACGCTGCAGGACAGGGAGCTGCTGAATGTCTGTAGGTACCTGTTGAATTCCTCGGGTCTTTCAGGGCGCCGCAGGCTGCGCAGGATCGCCGCTCATTTTTGCACTTATATACAAATTTGCGCTTAGCAACGCGCGACGCAGCGGACCACGCCTCTGCCAACCCGCTCTCTCCCCTTTACAAACGTGTTCGCACTAGAATGACGTGAGGATGAACAGTGCTGCGTTATTAACACTGCAAGCCTTACTGTGTCAAGGCTCTTAGATTTGACAGGTAGAGACTAGGTTAAAGTAGGAAAAGACAAAAGTTTAAAGATGGTGCAAGAGGTGAAATTCACAGACAAAAGTTAACTAATGGCAATTTCCCCACCAGACAACTGAGAACTCTTGCATCTGGGTAAATTCCAATCTATGAGATGAGTATTACTTTGTTAAGGGCCAAATGATTTTCTTGCCACTGTGTATGAGAACTACAGCTGGCAGAGTGGCCAGTATTTCCCCCCACAACACAGACTACACAGCAGTATTTTATCTGCTATAACCCACTTAAGCACATAGCCTACTGTAAGTGTTTGTAGTGTATTTGTGCACGTGAATAAAAGTGTGTGTGCATGTGTTGTTTTTAAGACAGAAGTGAAAAACAGGACAACCCTTAACACACAGCAAGTGATACATCTTAGACGGCAACAGAAAAAGATGAAACTACATACAAGTGAACTCAGTTTACTACAGTCACATTCAATAAATTAGAATATAATCAAAAAATTTATTTCTACAGTAACTCGATACACCAAGGGAAACACACAGACTGATTACTGTTAATTACAGGGGCTTGTAAAAGTATTCACACCCCCTAAACTTTTCTACATATTGTCACATTACAACCACAAACATAAATGTATTTTATTGGAATTTTATGTGAAAGACCAACACAAAGTGGTATACAATTGTGAAGTGGAAAGAAAATTAATTCGTTTTTTTTTTTTACAAATAAAAAACTGAAAAAAGGCATTGTGCAAAAGTATTCGGCCCTCCTGAGTTAGTACTTTGTGGAACCACATTTTGCTGCAATTACAGCTGCAAGTGTTTTAGGGTATGTCTCTAATAGCTTTGTACATCTAGTGACTGACATTTTTGCCCATTTTTCTTTGCAAACAGCTCCAGCTCAGTCAGATTAGATGGGAAGCGTTTGTGAACAGCAGTTTTCAGATCTTGCCACAGATTCTTGATAGGGTTTAGGTCTGGACTTTGACTGGGCCATTCTAACACCTGAATATGTTTTGTTTTAAACCATTCCATTGTAGCCCTGGCTGTATGTTTAGGGTCCTTGTCCAGTTGGAAGGTCAACCTCCACCCCAGTCTCAAGTCTTTTGCAGACTCCAACAGGTTTTCTTGCAAGATTGCTCTGTATTTAGCTTCATCAGTCTTCCCATCAACTCTGACCACCTTCCCTGTCCCTGCTGAAGAGAAGCACCCCCAGAGCATGATGCTGCCGCCACCATATTTAACAGTGGGGATGGTGTGTTCAGAGTGATGTGAAGTGTTAGTTCTCCCGCACATAGTGTTTGCCATTTTGGACAAAAAGTTAAATTTTGGCCTCGTCTGACCACAGCACCCTCTTCCACATGTTTGCTGTGTCCCCAACATGGCTTCTGGCAAACTGCAAACAGGAATTCTTATGGGTTTCTTTTAACAATGGCTTGCTTATTGCCATACTTCCATATAGACCAGATTTGTGCAGTGCGTGACTAATAGTTGTCCTGTGAACAGATTCCCCCACCTGAGCTGTGGATCTCTGCAGTTCGTCCAGAGTCACCATGGGCCTCTTGGCTACATCTCTGACCAGTACTCTCCTTGTTCAGCCTGTAAGTTTAGGTGGACGGCCTTGTCTTGGTAGGTTTACAGTTGTGCTATACTCTTTCCATTTAGGGATGATGGATTGAACAGACGAGCAAGTACTAACTCACTCCAACATAAAGACCATTAAAGTAATCTATGTGGGATGAAATAGAAGCATAGATCCCTTTTTCAAAGAGTTGTCTGGACATTAAGGATTTCTCTTTTGCCAACCACCTCAAATGATAAAAGCAGGACTTTGGAACTGTTCTAATTTTACTGTCCAAATTAAAATCACTGTCTAACTTAAAACTCAAATCAGTAACAGCTTGTTTAAAATATTCTGTCAGGGGTCCCAACAGTGGTGGACCCACAAGGGCTATTTGGTCAAACACTTTTACCTGTTTTCTTTTTATTAACTAGGGCCTGGCAAGACTTAATATCATCCCAGAAATCCAATAGTGCTTTAACTGAAAAGCCATCCTTCTGTTTTAAGAGCAGATAGACCTTACTATTCTCAGAATAGAAGTGGAATACAATTATATACCTTCTATGTATGGAACCAAGAGACAATAAATACAGGGAGAAAAAGCAGTGGCCCTAGAACTGAGCCCTGAGGGATCCCACATGACATAAGAGCACGGGATAATTTTGAATGTAATATGTTGACTCAAAGAAAAAACCCAGTGAATCATTGTATAAAATGAATCACTGACAAGACTAATGGGATAAGTACAGATACAAGACAACTGGGAAATTATTAGTAACTTTTAGAACTGCTTTCTTTATAAAATATGAACTCCAAAAACTGACTGAAACCCCCCAAACAGGTTATTACAAAGTAGGTAATCACACACTAGAGAGTGTGAATATTAGAGTAGATGGGACTAAATATAAATATAAATGAATACCACACTTTCCAGATGTTACATTGTAAAAATGCAAGAAGCCCCTGTATTATAATTTGCTTCCATATTGTAATTCTTTATTACTTTCTGTCTGTCTGTTAGATGAAATCCTAATGAAGTACAAGCATTTCTTTGTTGTACTGTGAAAACATGTGAGAAGATGAGACTCTCTCTGATTTTGTTCATTATTTCAGTTAAGGACTGTCCAATTATTTGAACTCAATGTGATTTGTATTTTTGTTTCTTAATGAAATATGATCTCTTTAAACTGATTATAACTCTCCAAACAGGTTATTACAAAGTAGGTAATCACACACTAGAGAGTGTGAATATTTGAATAGATGGGACTAAAGATTAACCCTAAAATGTAAACACAGGTTTAGCTTTGCACAATGTGAATCTTCTCCGGATTACAATAAGTCATAACAATGAAGGTACTGTTGAGAAAAACAAATTGTCAAGCAATATTCTATAAAAATCCTACATTATCTGATCCACAATAATACTCACATAATAGTTGTTTGAGATTTGCCCTTATTTGCATTGGTTAAACTTTAGTAAATACATAAATACACATTTTAACAATTTTGTATGTTTTGTAATAACTTATTTTGTAAATTTGCTGCACATGATAATTTGAGTACACTGTAAATTATGTCTGGATCTGTTTGCAAAATTACCAGAAAATTATCCCTAGTTATTACTGAACTTTTTTTAAGATTTAGGACAGCAAAGGCAGAAAACAGGGTATAATCAAAGCTCTGTGACTGATAAATAAATTAATGAAGGTGGTCCAAAAAGGTGTTTGCTGCTCCTCCACTTCCTCAGCTCAATGCAAAGCTTTTCCAGCCTCTCTAAATAAATACTGATGCAGAGTAATCAGCACCTACTGGGTCCATAACTGTCAAGTTTCTCCTTCCAGTGTTTGACTGATTGGGGGCCTCAAATTCAGAAGGACAGGTGGACAGGAGTTCAGAATAATACAAAATGAAAAGATTTAAACTTTTTATTTTTGCATTTTTCAGCCTTCTGTTTGAAGCGTACTGAACCCAAGTCCAGGGAGACAAAATCCAAATGTTGTTGGCATAGAAAGAAAAACAAAGCAAAATAGCTCAAAGACATGAATGGGTTGCAGCAAAAGCAAGTTGTATTGAATGACAGAAAACAGGAGAAAAATATACTGAGGGAAGTTGATTACTAGGCTTTTGACCAGTTGAATCTAATTACTGAATGGAAACATTTGAGTGAGAACCAGAGACTGAAACACTGGAAATCAAGAGGTACATTTCAAGGCCCATTTTTCTGCCCCAGGCATTTCCAGAAAGACAAGGTCCTAGTATGGAGGTAGGACTTTTTAGATTGACACTGTTTGCTACCTGTTTTGTTGGGATTTTGTTGCTGGATGTAACAATTTTTCAGAACATTTCATCATTTGCACTACAATAAGGCTGAAGATTTTATGACTGTTTTTTTTAAGTTAGCTAGTGACAGATGAAAACATTCACATCCACAAAAAGATAGCAATAATGATAAAATAATAAGAAAAGAAGATAGACTGTACAGAGAGGTCAAATGTAATGGGTTAATGCTGTGCATTCTGGGAATCAGAGATTTTACCAGTCTCTTTTTTTAAAGATGCTAAATACGAAGCCCACTTGGCTGCTGTTGCTGAAACCATTTGTGCGTTTCCAAACTACAATACTAGTCCTCATTTGAGCAACATGCTCTTCATTACGCAAGTCAAAGCAAGGTAAGTTTATTTGTATAGCACATTTCAGCAACAAGACAATTCAGTGCTTTACATGATGACAAAAACATTGTAAAAAGTAAATTTCAGTGGTATGATAAAGAAAAGTAAAGAAAAGGTAAGAAAAGTTGGACTACAGATTCAAATCAATGATGTCAACTTTTGTAAAGTCGTAATTCTAAATTAACCCCCTGCAGGAAAATTCACATCTTTAACCCATTCATTAATGTACTTGTGCTTTCTGGTCCATATTTTTTCACCATAAAATTAAACGTTTGCCCCTGAGGCGGAGGTAATACCTTAGAACCCTTGTGGCCGGCCCATAACGCATCCGGCTAATGGGGGAATATTCCTTTAAAACTTGTTAGAGCCTTAGAGCGTTGTTAGAGTTAGAGCCTTCTCGGCACTCTGTAACCTTCCCCCTACCACTGAGGAGAGCCCAGCTCAGCCACTGTCAGTCGGGGAGCGGTCTTCTTCAGTAAACCGCTTCTCCCTGCACACAGTGAAGTCTTCCTCGATCAGCTCTAAGGTGGAAATTCCCAAATCACATTTGTCCCAGTAGAAAACTTTGTTATAACTTTAAATATTTAATTTAATTAGCAGGTACTTTTAAACTTTTATAATTTTAAACCTTTTGTAATTTTACATTTTTGCTTTTTAGGCCTGTTGTTATATTTTCTGTTAAGTTTATGCACTCAATGCTTTTAGGCCCATATTTTCTTAACATGTAATCACATGTTTCTTCCTGGGGAGGAGGCAACTCCTTGGAACTTTTTTGACCTAGTTTAACTCTTACCATCACCTGATAGAGCACTACAGAGACCCTTGACTCCCAAGAAGCTAGATGATCTCACTCACAGTCTGAAAAACACTATTGGTAGAGAGAGCAAAGTGGCTCTTGGTGAGGTTGGGATTGTGGCCCTGTCTATTGCTGTGCTGTTTAATACTCTTGCCAAGGAGGTCAGGGGAGAGGTGGTGTCAGCTTTGGGGCCCTTCCCTTTGTTTTTCAACAAGGAATCAGCAGGTTATATCCACCACATGTGTCATAACACACCTCAAACAGGTATGAAGAAAACATTTTCAGCCTTTCTGACCTTGTAGCACAGCCTGTGGAGGATGTGGGTATCTAGATACTCCCTGCTGTTTCCATGTTCCACCATGGAATCGAGCGCCCCCTTGTGGTGTACACAGCTGGTTGATGGTGCTGAACTTTAATTTACAGCTTCTGATTTGGCATAAAGTTAATGCTTTTTAAATAGTCTACATTTGACCATCTGTAATTTAAAATCTGTATTTAAATCAGAGTTCAACTTCATGATTTATGCTGAACGTTTTTCAAAATGATTTGTTAAATCTTTATTTCATTTGTAAGAACACACCACACACAACATTTTCAATGCCTTTTCTGCATTTGGGACATATTACAACAACAGTGAAAAAGCAAAATATGTTGAGTGACTGTCATATCTGGACTGAATCTTTCTACAGATGTTTTACATCAGTGTTTAGATTTGTGAAAGCTCTATGGGAAAATGTTATTTTGTTGGGGTTTCTCAAAAATATCAATCAATCAATCAATCAATCAATCAATCAATCAATCAATCAATCCATCTATCCAACCATCTATCCAACCATCCAGCTAAATCAATAATCAGATCTGTTTTTGTAAATTAGTTCCTGATTTTTCTAATAAGTTTAAATATTTATTGTATATATTTGTACAACTTTTTAACATTAATTAAATTATCAGGCAACTGTATTTCCTTCCTCATGAATCAGTATGAAACCAAATGTGGGTCCTAAATGTTAATTTGATAGTGACATAGATGCCAAAATAATAAAAAATTATATAATTTCATAAAATTTACCAAATCAAAAACAATTGTGCTTCAATGCAGATATGCAACATGAATCAGGTTTATTCGTAAATATTTGAAGTCTTGTAAAACTAGTAAAACCTAAATGCTGACCCTAATGAGCATCATCAGGGTCATAATGAGGAACAGGGAGCAGAGGGGCTTTCACCTTAGCTACAGTTAAAGTTAGATAGCCTGGCGGTGATAGAAAACATGAGGAACTCTCTCTGTGAGATTCTAGCTGAATTTGCATCATGGTTTGAAGATATCTGGTCCTTTACTTCAGTCAAAATAAAATAATTTACTCCTAAACTTACTTAACACATTAAAAAGGTCATTAAGATCATCACATTGCATCTCATCGCTGCAACCAGTTCTATAGTCCAGTTTTACAATTAGACAGAAAAAGGTGTTACCCAGTAAAACATAAAAATATCCTGGTCCCAGGAAGGCATAGTAGAAAGTGCAGAACTAAGCCACCCTCTTCTCTTTCATATCTTCTGATTCTAAACCTACAGCCCTGTGTAGATTAAAGGTGCAGTATTAGGAAATAACTTATAGCGATTAATCACAGGTGTACCATTAGTTGGTTAACTGTTTTATTTTTCTGAATAATACATGTAATACATAGCATTATATAAACTAAACTCATTGAACAAGAACACATCTTTACTCAAGTTTATACATACATACCACTTTATGTATACATTTATTAATTCCTAATATTAGTAATGATAACAGGACAACTACATAAGATAAAGGTCCACGATGAGGCTCTATGTTATATTTTAAACACCCTTTTCTCTACAGAAAGTGTTTAATATTAAAGACTCAGTGGAGAACAGTTGAGTGCGTTGTAAAATATTGTATCTATTATTTTTGGCTGGCCAAATGAAAACAATTTCTTCATAAAAATGGCAGTAAAACAGAACAGGTTTCATGAAAGAAGGAACATATTTAGAGAAGCAATTCAATCAAATGTTTGAAAAGCATAATTAAAAAAAAGTTTTTAGGATCTTAGAACATGCAAAGTCCATGCAGGACAAGAAAATCAACGTTGTACCAGTTTCCTTTTTTGAAATGTAAGAAATCACAACCATGGAGCCTCAGGAGAAGAACAATTTAATGACAGAGTAACATTTAAAAAGGTCATTTATGTAGATGAGAAATGAAGCACATTTTATGACCCACAGTAAATAAAGTTTACAACTTTTGTCAGACAGACTGAGCAGAAATTGAGATTCAGTTTTTTTTCTAAATATCACAAAATGTATTTCCTGCTTCAGCAAAATGTTTTTTTTTTTTAAATCAATTGTAAACTGTTTCTCTTCATCATTCACTTTAACTACCAACAAAAAAATGAAACCCAATTAACAATTATTGTTAACTGTTTTTGTTTGATTCACCATAATTGGCATTTGATGAAAACCAGGCCAAAGCAGGGAACTGGTACAACATTTCCTAAAAGAGTTTAATTCTGAATTAATTATAAATTGGGCAGCTGTCTTATAAACATTTCAATAAAAAGTATTAATCGCCTGAGCTAAAGCCAAGTCCCCAAAGTTTCAAGAGCCTAATGTTACTTCTGATGTTATTTCTACTTTGTAATTTAATCTGTTTTGTAATGAACTCTTAACTGCAATTATTCATATGTGGAATCCATTTTCCTCATTGAAAGCAATTTAGTGTGTTACACAAAAGATGAAAAAAATGTGAACCTTTTATCAATTGTTGAACTGATGTGGAGCAGCTAAGGTGCAGAGTAAACGCAAAGAAAACAGGACGATTAAGTATTTTAAAGAGAAAATAAGTTTTGAATGCAAGCAGAGTTGAATCCTGCTCTTAAGTTGAAAATCTCTGCTCTCCATAAGAGTGTCTCTAAATGTTATTTTCAAAGTCCTAATTAAACTGTAGACCTATGTTTTAGGTCAACTTGGAACTTCTTCTATATTCATTATCTGACTTGTATCTGACCATGGTTCTGTTTTTAAACAGCACCTTGTGCACTTAGATTGAAAGCTTGAATCATTAGTCCTGTTTTTCACTCCTGATTTGAGCTCATTAAAAATTTAGGATCAATGTGTATCCTTCTTTTGCTGTAATGGGACCTAAAGCTGTAGGAGTGTGTTATTCTGTGCAGTATCTGTCACTGTGACCTTGAAGGGCCTAGCTTTGGCCCTCTGCTCCCTCATAAGAGGCAGTGATCTGTTGCTATGGTGATCTGCTTATCCACTGAGAGCACGTGTGTGTGTGAGTGGAAATGTTTTGCACCGTGGGTGACAACCGTCCTGTGTCCCCAACAGTGGAGATTTATGGGAGTGGTTTTTGGCTAGTTACCTCAAGGTAACTCAGAATGCCAATAAAAGTAATTGCACACATCCGAGCTGCCAATTTTGATAAACACTACTGGTCAAAAGTTTTAAAACGCCTTTTTCACTTAATGGGCCTCTTTATTTTTATTACTATTTAAAATTTTGATTCTCACCAGAGACAACAAACCTGTGAATGAACACACATGGAGTTATGTAGTAAACAAAAAGTGGGAAATAACAAAAAAGTTTTATGTTTTAGATTATTTCACCCTTTGCTTTGATCACTGCTTTGCTCTCTTGGCATTCTCTCTATAAGCTTCATGAGGTGGTCACCTGAAATGGTTTTCCAAAGAGTCTTGAAAGAACTTCCCAGACGTTCATTGAGAGACGGCCAGAGGTTAATATTTCAGCCATTACAGCAAAGGCTGGCTACTTTATGGATTCTAAAATATAACATATTTAAAGTTGTTTTACAATTTTTGGTTTGCTACAAAATTCCAAATGTGTTCATTCATGCTTTTGATGCCTTCTTTGAGAATCTACGTAAAATGTAAATAGTCGTAAACATAAAGAAAATCATTAAATGAAAAAGCCGTTCTAAAACGTTTGACTGGTATAGATATATAGTATATACAATGCTCAAAAAAATAAAGGGAACACTCAAATAACACATCCTAGATCTGAATGAATGAAATATTCTCATTGAATACTTTGTTCTGTACAAAGTTGAATGTGCTGACAACAAAATCACACAAAAATCA
>JAHUTJ010059326.1:0-15525 GCA_036250325.1 Characodon lateralis | reverse complement strand
AACAGAACTTTCAGTAAACCTGCTTAGTAAGATCTTTCAGGTTTAGGGAAGTCCGGACCCGTTGGATGGAGAGCTGGATTGAGCAATCCCTTTAGACATGGGGAAGTAGGAGGGAGGGATTAGCTCATCGGACAACGAAAATATCTAAAGAGCATCTTAAGCAAACTGCCACTCAATCCCAAGCAGTAATATTCAGTGATTATAGTTGTTACACTTTGTAGTCAGTCAGGCATTAATGTCATTCGCACAATTTCACCAATATAACATCACTCCAGAAAAAGCAGTTTTACATCTTACCTGGGCTACAAGACTTACGCTTGCCTATAAAAACTGTATTATGCCAAATTTCTAGTGTCCATCTTATGATGCTGAACTGTATCAAGATTGTTTACATGCAAAGGTTTTATTGCTTTTGATTTTCTGAATGCATGAATGTTTTACTAAATTGTTTTTACATGTTTATTTTGTTTTGTTAGTATTTCCCCTTTTGTGCTTTTGGGCTTTCTGTCAATCATTTCAGATCACGTTTTCAATCCATGATCTATGGGTTCTTTAAGCTTCACGGTCATCTTAAAAGGTGTTGACAAGAAATGGGAGTATAAGTCGATCCTTCCTTGTTGCATCTGTGAAACACCTTAAGATAGTCGTAGAACCATGATGCAGACTGGATCAAAGAATGAGTGTGAAATGGTGATATGAAACAAAGCAAAGATGACAGCAGGAGAAGCAGTTGAGTCCACAGGTGCAAACAGAGTGCAGCAACTTTACGATTTTGCTTTGGCTTTGCACTAGAAGCACTAAATGCATTTGTACAGCCAGCAAGAGGATAGGAACAGAGTTCAGCCAAATATTATAATAGAAATACCCAACATGCATAGCTTGCAAATCAGTCATCTTAGTAGCATTATATGCCTAACTCTTACCTTTGTCTCCTACATATGTTCCCTCACACCATGTAAGATGAAAAAGGTGAGGTAATTTAGTGAGCAATTATTGTATTGTAAAATGTCAAGTTTAAACTTATTGGACCCATTATAGTCCACAAGTTTTCCAACTTCTTGTAAGTTTAGGATTAGACCAGTTCTGGGAGACAAATCTACCACTGCATTCACTGATTCAAACGCAGTTTTTCATATTAAATATTATGCATTATTAGTTTTTTAAAGTACTAAAAATATTTATTTTGACAGTACAGACAGAAAGATGCCACAATAACCCACATTATTCAGAACGGAATAAGGTCAGAAAATAAACATTCCTGATTGACATAGCATTTATTTTATTTCAAAAATAAAATACATTTATAAATGGTTCATACACAGTGTTCAAGAGCTCCAATCTTGCAACATTTAGATGTGTCCCTTTTCCAACCTGAACCACATCTGAATTAAACGGCTGATTTCTCGTTTAGAACTGAACTTATTGGTGGGTCAAGATGAAAACAAACTGAGTACAAGCAATTTGTGCTGAATATGTAACTACCTTTCATTACATGCCTGTCTGAAATGATGCAGAGCTCCAGGAGAGGGCCAAAAGTCCATAAGGGTTGGGAATTTCTAAAAAAATTCGTAGATGAAACTGAACTCTTCTATAGCTCTATAGTCATTTTTATACTATTAAAACATGCAGTTTATGCGAAATAAAATGCAGTCAAAGACTCCAACACTTGTATTATAAAAATTGTCCCTTACATTAAGGACTTCTGGTTACACTCCTAATATCTGGACAGTCTGTTTAAGCACTCTCCTGGGATTTTGGCATGGCATTCCAGACCAGATGGGAAGTTTTGCTTAGTGATCATCTGCATGAGACTTGAGATATGACCCCTTTCACAGGGGCCACAGTTTATCTGCATGTTTTCATGTCTAAGTTACTGAGTCTGTCCATGCGAGCTCTGAGATTTCACCAGACCGAGACAGGTCCACAGTGAAAAACGGCAGTATCAGGTATTCATTACCTCCACCAAGTAGGTTATGTTTGTCTCTGTCTCTGTCTGTCTGTCTGTCTGTTGCTATATATGTGAAAAAGTTATGAACGGATTTGGATGAAATATTCACACAAGGTGTATATTAAGACAAGGAACAGATGGTTTGATTTTGGTGGTGATGTGTAGAACCATCTGGATCCAGGAATTTTTGGAAGGATTCTTTATTTCCACATGCTTCGTCACCCTGTCAGCAACTGACATGCAGTGGCCTTGACAAGGTCAGCACTCTAAGCGCTTTTCTAGATCCAAGGTGTTTTTTTGCAAATCGGGGTAATATTTGTCCTGCTTTAAGCATAAATATGCATTCATGTGAGTTATTTCCTGAGAATGCCGCAAAACATAACCCAACAATCATAATTTTACTAGTCTTTTACTTCATACAAAAAATTAAAATATCATAGAAAAGCATCACATTACGCAAATTGAAAACCACCACTGAAGACTGGAAAATTGACCTCAGAGCTTAAACTTGCCATACATTTTTTTAGTTCTACACATCTTCTCATACAACAACCTCCAAAATATAGAGGGCCTACAGCATGCATGTACTCCATCTACAGTCCAGATATTAATAACTCTTGATTCTTCAGCAAGCTGGCCATATACCAAGTCTTTAAACGAGGTGTGTCATATGTACCAACCATATAAGACTTCTCTGACTGAGGAGGGTGTGCACTGCCTTGCCAAACTATCCATCCATCATCTATACCCTCTTTCCTTGCAGGGTCTCAGTGGCCTGTCTCCAGCGGTAATTGGGTGAGTGGTTGGGTACACTTTGAACAGGTCACCACTCTACCACAGGACAACACAGAGACACACTGGACACAAACGACAGTTTAGAGAGACTAATTAACCTAACAGTCCTGTTTTTGGACTGTGGGAGGAAGCTGGAGTAACCGGAGAGAATCCACAGAGGCAGATTTGCAAGCTCCATGCTGAAAGACACCAGGCCAGGATTTGAACCCAGGACCTTCTTGCTGTAAGGCCGAATCATTCCAAACTATTGAATGATGTTTTTTGTTTTTTTCCATTTTGTCACATCACAACCAAAGCTTTAATGTATACTATTGAGATTGTATGTGATAGACCAACACAAAGTAGAAATTGTGAAGTGGAAGAAAAAAAATGCCCATGTAAAAAAGAACCAAACTTGACATTTAGAATACAAAGCAAAATAAATAAGACTCTATAAAATAATTACTGGGCCAAAAAGTAGCTAGACATATACATTACAGTGCCATTAATGCAAAATAATAAAAAAGATTTATTCAATAGCTGATCAGTTGATCAGATATAAATACATATTTCTATGTCATTCTTTAACTATTGTAATTTATTTGTTTGCTATTACGCTTATTTTGCATTTAAACCACTAATTATGGCAGGTTTGGTCCTCCATACAGCTGAAGATATTTTGACAGCAGGGAAAAAATAAGCACAGAAACAAAACCATCTGCAAGAGACTGAGGCTGACAGAGGGCAACGTGCTGCAAATAATAGAGCCTGCTGGAGAAATGCAGTCCAGAAGAGCATCAAGGTAATCACAAGGATCTCTGACCTTGCAACCATTCAGCTCAAAAAAAGGATGTTAGCTGCCACCACCACTACCTTTCAATTGTTTCTGAGTAGTATATGTGGGTGCGAGAGACTGGGCCGGTCAAGCATGAGGACACAGTAATAATTTTCAAAGAACATGGGTTTTATGTCCCCAAAATAACAAAATTCAAATAATGGTTACAGGGCCCTTAAAGGAGGTCCACTGAAGAAACTAAACTCAAGACAAAAAAACAAGGTTTAACATAACAAAACCTCTAACTAACTGCTCAAAACCAACAAACTGACCTCCCACACAACAAAAAAATAATAAATAGAATTAAATACTGGCTGATCAGACCAGACTGACACACTGAAGAAGAGGGAACGGAAACATCTACACAAATTTAACTAACAAAAATAACTAAACACAGTTAGCTTAAGAATTAACTTGAATGACTAATAACTAAACAAAATAAGCAAATCACAAAAGCAAAGAGAACTTGTGCAAAAATTAGAATAAAGACTCCATGGTGGAATTCCAGATGGTATCACCAGTCAGTCAGTCTGGGATTGGAGTGTGCCAGCCAGAGTCCATTGCTTCTGTTCAAGGTACTCCCCCACAGCACCAGCAAAGAAAGCACAAAAACTATTAAATATTTGACAAAATTAAAAATACAAAAGTTAACCAAATGTGCGCACTACCATTAGAACTAATGTAATTCAATATTGTCAAATGAAAATATAAACAGAAACCCATGTATTTATGCTGCAGTAAATGTGTATATGAAAACTCAAAGTGAAAAGTGTTGGTGTGTGGGATTAGCAACTGTGTGGCTGCAGGTGTGGTCGTCACAGTGGGAAAGACTGCAGCTGGAGAGTGGGTCTTCTCAGCTGCTGGAGTAAACTGACCAGTATTTGTGCCACTCCACCATGTTTTGAGACGAAGAATTCATAAGATACTATATTACTTATATTTTGTGTTTTTCTGAGTTCAGTGTTTGCGAAATTTGACTCCTTGGGAGACCTTCTGATATAAATAACTAAGTTTAGAAAACATTTTTATACTTGATGTGCAGTTAAAAACATGAAACTATAGTTGTGTGCATGATTGTAAGTATGAGTATTAATAATATTCTCAAAGACGAATATACCGTCTGTCTTTTCAGGTTATGGAAGCATGCAGCATTACTCAGTATTAAATAAATTGTTTCTCAACCTAATATTTTTTTTTCCCAGAAGACTCCGTCCTGGTTAATCAAGCCTATTAGTCTTTATTGGAAATACTATTAACAGATGAGCAGTTTCTGAGTGGAGTCATTTAGCATTTTCTTCCCACATTATTCTAAACTGGGAGGGGAAAACTGATATTATCAGAGCCTTGTTAATTCATCTAATAATTTCTCATTTATTTAGATGATGAGGTACATAACTCAACTCAGGCAGTTAATTATATACATGTAAATTAAGGAATATATAGTTTTGGAAATACAACATTTCTTTAGAGTTCTATGTGGTCAGGTTTGGGTTGGACACATTCCCTATTTTAGCATCAGTTTATGGTACAGCCAATCCTTTGTGTATCAGAATCTTTACTTTTTATAATACTTTATTACTGTATTGCATTAAATATAATATGATACAGAAACCAAAGAGAAAGGTGATAGAACCGTGCTTTAATGTACTAAATATAATACCATCTTATTTGCATGATGGAGAGTTTGTTTGTTGTGCTTGAGCATATTTCATGCATTTCACATTTAATGTTATTCACAGTAAGAGGGAAAATGTAACTAAAGGTGACTGCAAAATGTCCTATCACGTCTTTGAAGTATCTAGTTGAAGCTTTTAATGCACCTTCAGTAAGTATTTGTGTACTATGATGAAATTCATGGGGGGGTATGTTACTTTTGCCAGGACGTCACCATCCTGTTTGATTTTTCCAAATTTCAGCATCAACTGACCATCTAGGGATGAATTTTTGATGCCTTTATTAACAGACAATTTCATTATTCAGGGCAGACTGCCATAGATGAGATCCACGTTGGGACTAACCTCAGCCTGACCAGTTGTTGGCTCAACTCCCAGGTCGGTGAAAATCTCTGTTTCTTCAAACTATAAGAATGTCAGCAATTCCAATGAACCCAACATCATAAAATCAGTCAGTCATTTTCTACTGCTTATTCCATAGTGGGTCACAGGGGAGCTGGTGCCTATCTCCAACAGTCTATGGGCAGGTCCACCCTGGACAAGTCACCACTCCATCACAGGGCAACACACAAACAAGCAAGCACACACTCTTTCATACACCTAAGGGCAATTTAGAGAGACCAATTAACCTAACAGGCATGTCTTTGGACTGTGGGAGGAAGCTGGAGTACCCAGTGAGAACCCATGCATGCACAGGGAGAACATGCAAACTCCATGCAGAAAGACCCCCGGCTGGGAATCGAACCCAGGACCTTCCTGCTGTGAGGCGACAGTGAAACCAACTGCGCCACCGTGCATGTAACCATAAATGCATATTTATTGTAATGAATGAATCCAACTTCTGTAGAGCGCTGTGAAAAGTGATTTCCTCCTTACTGATTTCTTCTTTATTTGTCTTTTTTTCTCACACGTTTCATATCATCAAATTATGTTTTAACAGAATTAATACAAATGTAGATTCTTTCACTGGGGAAAAGTTAAAAGTCAACCTGGCCCAAACATATAGTCTTGTTAAATCATGAACTGTAATCAACTTAACATTTTGAAAAGCTGGATTAAATTTCAGTAAATCATTGAACTAGAGCCTGTCTGGTAAACTGAAGAAGGGTTAAAGATCTCAAGCAGCTTTCACCAATTTAAACAAATTAGAGAACAAATGGGTAACAAAGCTGTTGACATCTATCAGTCTGAAAAGGATTTCAATGCCATTTCTAAGACTTTTGGACTATAAAACTGAGATAGCATTCCAGAAAAAAACATCATATCCAGAGTGAAACATGGTGGTATTGTGATGGTCCTGGACTGCTTCCCTCATTCCTCTAAATTTCCTCTTTTTCAGTTCTAAGATATTTATCATGCTTTATAAATAGCTTTTTTGGGTTATGATAATTGGGCCATGCTGGTAAGCCTGTGTCAGCTGCCGATAAAAAATGAATCACCTTCAAGCCCAAGAAACTCTTAAATGACTCACACTAATTTTAATCCTAGATTTTAACAATATTTCTTTTGTATGTAACCTTGTTGGGGAAAAAAAAACAACAATGCATACATATAGGAAAACGTCAGCATTTAGAACCTCCAATCAGAGGGCAGAAGTTGTCATATCCAACACTTTGCAAGTTCACTGAGGTATCCAGATCCCTCAGGGCAGGATGAATATTTATCAGCAAAGAAGCACAATTCCTGCTGAGCTCAGCAACTCACCAGTGATCTGACAGGATGCATATACTGAGACGATAATCTCAATTTAAGACGTCAGTAAAAATCAAGCACAGATTTTCATGTTTCCTAGCAGAGTCATTGCACACCTCTACCACATTGGCTGAAGTTCACAGATTTCATTAGTACATCACAGTTTGTTGCGATCCAAATAAATGTTGTTCCACAGAGCTCAATAAATACCTAGTGTCATCATTTTATTTGTTGAATATTCTTATTTATAGATCTAAATTGTTACCTTGGAGCCATAAATTTGCTCACACCCCACTGATTCCTCCAGTTACTGAATAAAGCATAAGCCATTTAATATGGGATAGGTAATAATAACAATGAGAGGCAACCAGGATCAGCATTTGTGAACTCTCGCCATACGTCTCCGTTTAGGAGGCCTTGTAAAGATTCACACAGTTTGTGCTCCGAGCCAGGAGAAAATTGTGTGCCATTGCAACAAATGAATACCACCGTGTCTTTGAGGCAAATAAAAACCCTTTACTCTGAGTGGATCTGAACAGCCAGGAGTCATCTGCAGCTCTCCCTGGTGTCACCTCTCGCCTATTAGTCTCTATAAAGGATGATAAATTAGAGGTGGAAAAAACCTCAGCACCGATGCTGAAGTTATAAGAATGATAAAGTGAATAGTCTAAGCACCTTAATGGCCAATGAATGCAGAGAGGGTGCATAAAATCTTTTTTTTTTTAAAGGGGGATTTCCATGCTGATCTTTTAGTCCAGGAGGCCAAAACAAACAAGAATTTCAAATTAAAAGCTTTTCTGGATTGATGCTTGATGTTTTTCTTCTCTCTTGGTTGAAGAATTACTGTCAGGATAAAAAGAAACACGATTTATCAATCAAACTAATAAAACAGATCCTCTATTTTAAAAGTAAACACAACTGTAAAATATTTCCCAGGGGGCATGTAAGGCAATGTGCAAAAGTTTTAAACCTGTCCTATTTTTTTAATGCCTTGCCTCTACGATGCCTCAACAGCTTCAGAAGTTTTACTTTAGACCTTGAATAGATCTTTCATCCATCCTATATGAGTCAAGTTTTTGGTTAACAGCTCTTTGGGAATCACCTGATTGGTGCTAAAACAACTAATGCATGTCTCTTAAACGGTAAACTGTCTTTTTAATAAGTTGTCCGTTATACCGATAATCTCTAATGTTTATGGTTTTTTGCAGATTAGGTGGTTTAATTGACATTCCTCTAAATGTAGCTGGGTGCTCCACAAATAGCAAATAAAAAAAAAATAAAAATCTACAGAAAAACTTTAAAACGCAGTCAGAAAACCTGAAGAACTTGAAATGACGCTCAACCCTTTTGTCTCAAAGGTCACATCCCTTCACCTCTTTACTCTACATCACAAAAATAGTTAGGACATCCCTACGTGCCTGCATGAAGGCAGAAAACATGAAAGGATAGCTACAGAGTAGGGGTGAGAGGTAAAAGGGATCCAAATATATGAAACCAAATATATGTAGTATATATTTTTTTATGTAGTCAGAAATAAAGAGACAGAATCTCTGTCAAAGGACACAAATGAAAATAAAATGCTTTCAGTTATATTTGTAAGTAGAAATATAATTTCTGTTTTCATTAATATTTTGACCTGCAGTTACTGATTTTAACGTATTCTGTTTTCAAGAAGAAAAATAAAGAAAAGCACCAGAAAACATTCTGTTTACCCATGCCATTGTGAAATAGGCTTTCACAATGGTGTGTGTTTTTTTGCCGCCCTTTTTTTGACCCTAGAGCTATACAAGTCCTGGATGCAGGGAAGGTCAGCCCTGGTGGTCCTTTTTGCAGATCCTGTGATGGTGCATTTCTTGTGGATGGGGATGATAGTGGAAAGCTTGAACATGAAGGGACCTCACACAACTCCTTGAATTGTTGAAGATCTGAGTGAAGATGGGGGCCAGTTGGTCAGTGGTGGTTTTCAGGCAGAAGTATCATGATTTGCAGATGTTTGAGTTTTGTTTTGGGTCTGGCCTCTGATGGTTTTGTTTATGCTCTTCATGTGGTGCATTATAAGTTCATTACTTAGGTTTAGTTTCTTATATTTCTGTTCATTGTGCATTTTTGTTCTGTTACATCTGAAAGATTGTTGTTTGGTTAGATAGTTTTCTAGTATCTTTGTTCAGCTCCATTCACGTTTTAGTTACCACTCCCTGCCACAGTCATCTTGTAATTAAGGCAGGGGTCAGAGGTGAGAGGGGAGGGGGTTGTAGAGTTGTGGGTGGAGGGGTGCAGGTAGTCATTTTGTGTGGGAGTGGGGTGTGGCTGAATGGGCTGGAGGTGTGAATGGCTGTTTTTCAAACCTGCAGAAAAAGCTGTTGAGGTCATCAGCCAATTGCAGGATCATCACAGCGTGTAGAGACGGGCTCTGTAGTTAGGGATGTATTTCAGGCTCCTCCAAACTGCTGCTTGGTTGTTAGCTGAGAAGCTGCTTTTAAGCTTCTTGCTGTAGCTTCTCTTGGCTGCCCTGATCTCTGTAGTCAGTTTGTTTCTTGTCAGTCTGCCCAGGGCAGCTGTGGCTACAATGTAGTCTACAACTTTCAGTGTGTGAATGTGTGTGTGAATGGGTAGATGACTGATTGTAGTGTAAAGCACTTTGGAGTACTCAGACTTGATAAAGTGATACAAGTACAGGCTGTTTACCATTTACCTGCGCATTTTCCCCATTTGCAAATCCCAAAGATTCCAACCAGGATCTCAGAAAAACCCTCTGGATCAATGAAAACTGGAGAAAAACTGCTCAGACAGGACTGCCAGACACTTGAGTTGCTCCCTGGTGAAAGTGGCTGCTGTATAGCAGCAACGTACAGAGCAAATACAGAAAAAAAAAATTAAGTATGAGCAGGCATAATACTGAGGGGTCAATTCCCAGCGCCATCTTGAATTGAGGATCAGAGGGGAAGGTAAGAGTGCTCACTCAATGATCTGTGTTGCCAGTGGGTGGGCCCACAAACATTTGATATTTTCCTAATAGAAAAGTTGTATTTGTTTAAAAAACAATCTGTTTTCTGTTTCCAGTAATATACAATGGTACAATTAAAGTCATTTCTTACAGAGTTCAGTTTGAGGGGCTAAAACCCTTCAGGCCAGGTCACATTTTGAGTTGTTGTTTGTCAAATCAAGTCAAGTTTATTTATATAGCGCTTTTCAGGAACAAGGCACTCAAAGCGCATCTGTGTGGCTTAAATACAATTTGAGTCCATGCCTCATTACCATCTCTGTGTTGAGACAACCATACCTAACTTTTCTGTTGGAATGCCTGGATTGTGAGTAGCAAATCATTGTATTGAAAGAAACTGCTATTTTAAACTTGCATGGTGGTCTCAGTTTCCTGTTGTGGCCCACAAGCTATGCATAGCTACGCAGTTTTATGATTTAGCAAACAAATTAAGCTAACATTTTTACATTTTTAGGACTTTTGCCTCCTTTTCTCACATGTAGTCACATTTTCAACACAATTCAGACTTTATTTCTTAAAAAATAATAATAAATCAAAAATAAAATGAACACAAGGTTTTCTGTAAGTAGTTGTAGAGCAAATGTACGGTTTTCCACTAACAAGATTGGCAGGTCCTTCCCATATTTTGGAAAAATCCTAAGCTATCCACTCTAAAAGTGTATAGCCTCTGCAGGTACACCAAAATCAGAAAAGCTGCTTCCCTTAAAAATTTGTCCAACTTCCATGCATACAGGTTTTGATCACCTATCTGCGATGTACAAATGATGTCCTATCCAAGTAAAACTGAAAGTCCGGTAAGAACTACACAAATGTTCAATGGTCTCTGCAGCTCTTTGTGTGAATCCACAAGGGAATAACCATCAGCACTGAGATAAATGTGCTCCTGTCATTGGATGTGCTTATCACTAAGTGCTGACTAGGATCATTCATCAGCATGTCTACAAAAGAGATTTTTCACAATGAGTTTTAGTGCATTCACTATGATTACCCTCCACTGTTACAGAAGTGTATTTAGTGTAAAATATTAATGTTTTTTTTTATTATTATTTTATTAGATTAAAAATCTTCTAATAACACTGGCACTAATTATTAATCTTAAATAATGTTTGCAAAATAAACTCTTTGCCTCCTTAAATGAAAATCAATTTATTTACTCTGAAAAAAAAACAAAGCAAATGACTATCATATGATATTTTGAAAGAAGAAACACTTATACTGAGCACTTAATGGATGTTTGTCTTGCAGAACCTTTCATCTGACACTGATAAATGAGGTGCAGTCCTACCTGGAAAAACAGCTCATGCATTAGTTCAATGTTAATGGCATGACTAAATGAGGTCAGGGGTTTCTGTTTGTTTGGTTTTTGAAATTGCAGCGCTGCAAGTTCATGTCAAGACTTCATTTTTTTCCATTAAATTGTAAATCAGTTGAGGAGAAAAACACAACATCTGTGGACACGTTTAACCTCAACTAAATTCAGAAATGTACAATGATAATAAAAAGTAAGATGGTAGTTGGTTTAATATTAAACATGCCGTCTTTTCATTGAAACATTGATCAATAACAAATAAATGTCTGTTCTGGTGTAACATTTATCATTGTCTGTGTTCTGCAGGGCGATGTGTCAGGAGTTTTAGTCTCAGGCAGATATTTGCTGCTTTAAACACTGACCTTTGTGGAACTAACTCAAGTGGACACTCAGATGAATGGATGAGCTGAGAATGACACTTCACTGCACATGTGGGCCTCCGGTATCCTTTTTTCATGCAGCCCTGACAGCTGAGAAGCTAAATGTTGTGTAATTGCAGGAGTTGCTCCAGCATGCTGTGCAGTTATGGGTTAAGTGACTGTTAATCACCTCTTTGACAAATAAGAAAAAGAGGATAAGGTATGGGAGCAGGCAATGGTTTGATTGATGTTAGCCAAACAGTTCCCTGCAAAGACATTGTGAAACCCTAAATGTGATAATTAATGTTCAACTACTTGGAAACTGTCCCAGACAAAACTGTTTGTAAAAATTAAAATGAAATTACAAAAATTTAAAATGTAATATTACTTTTTGTGCAAAATGTAATGTGCTCTTTAATAAGAAGCACTGTTTTGTTCCTTGATGGGATAATTGTCTAAATAGGCAGCTGTGTTTATTTAAGATTGATTTATTTTTAGCAGGGATGTCAAACTCTAGTCCTCGAGGGCCGGTGTCCTCAAACTTTTAGATGTTTCCCTGGTCCAACACACCTGAATCTATGGCTGAATTATCTCCTCAGTATGCAGTCAAGTTCTCCAGAATCTTGCTAATGACCTAATTATTAGATTCAGGTGTGTTGAAGCAGAGGCACATCTAAAGGTTGCTGGACACTGGCCCTCGAAAACTGGAGTTTGACACCTGTGATTTTTAGGATCTAGAAGGAGACGAGTGTCGGGTGAGGTTGAACTACAAGTAAGATAAACAATTTGAATAATCTTTTTCCACATGGTAAACATTTTTGTAAAGGAATTGTATGTAAATATTTTATTAGTTTAAGACAATGAATTCAAGTAATGGATGACTCTTCACAGAATAGTTCAGACTATTCTTGGGCCGTGGAGTTTAACAATAGGCCTTTCTCTATACCTTTCCTTTCTAAAATCCTTCGGTAAGCAGTTTACAGTCAATTGAATGCTTTTTTTGGAAGAGCTACACCTTTAAGGTGTTCTAGTCCACTTTGAGAGTTCTGAGACTAAGGATTTGAACAACACTCCTCCATATTTAGAAAACATGCCATGTTATTGTTGAATATTGCAATAATATTATCAGTTGCCATCAATTATGGCCATTAAGGCTAATGAAAAGCCCATTCATCAGGCCAAATATTGTACTGAAATCCATCCATCCATCTTGCAGGTTTGCTTGTGCCTGTCTCCAGCAATCTTTGGGCAAAAGGCGGGTTAGCATGGATGCTTTGCACTTGAATTATTTGCCTTTTTAAATATTCCATCAAAGAAATCCTGTGCACTTTAATACTGTTTACACTGATATTGCAATAACAAATATAGTTAAGCACTGTGCATCTCTAGTCACGGAGATCAAATGAAACATGGACTGAATGTGTGCTGAAAGAGTAGCAACAAAAAATATTGCCGGTCTCTGTAAATGTTATTTGTGGGTCAAATAGCAATACTACCAAGGAATGTATTTATGTCAAGTCCCGATCTGATCTAGTGGAGTAGCTCATTGTGCTTAACTCTACATAGCTGTTGTCACAGTACCGTCTAGGTTTAATATCAGCTACAGAGCAAAACAAGAAGGCTAAAACTGAGCCCTGTGGCACTCCATAAGGACAGGAGGAGCATACAGCCTGGTCCTCCAGGGTGGCAGTTTGGGTTGCGAAGTATGACTGGAATCAATCCAGTTTTGTCTCTCTGATGCCAACCCTTTGCTCCAAATAAGAGTGTAAGATTTTCTGATACACCATGTCAAATGCAGCAGTTAAATCCAAAAGCACAACAACACAAGCACCAGAGCCTTAAAAACATTTAAAAAACCTTTAAAATAGCCAATTCTGTGCTGCATAAAGTTTTAAAACTAGATTATTGCAAATTCAACAATAACATGGAAACTGCATGTTTTCCAAATATGGAGGAGTGTTGTCCAAATCCTTAGTCTCAGCGCTACCAAGTGGACAATATGGCAAAATCCAAAATTCGAAGTTGGGTTGCTGTTTTGCTATGACAGTCAACAGGACTCATCAATCAAGAGAATGGCAACTCCTGTGACATTACATTCTGACATGAGGTTGATGCTGTGAAAGTGTTTATTTTAGGTCAAACTGCCATCTTTACCTGAAAGCCTCTGACACAACAAACCAACTGTGAGGTGACAGGAATGTCAGGAGTGTAGCTGGATGTCACGGGTGTTTTTTAAAAACGTTCTCACCGCAGTCTGCGCTGGATCTTATCAAAAACCGTTCCAAACTGACACCTCCTGAAATCACCTTCTGTTCTGTCAGACAGAAGAAGAGTCCCCTGAGCAGTTAAAGTGCACAAATATATCAAGTATTGTGGAAAAACTGCAACCTACCTGGAGTACAAAAGAGTTGATAGGGAAAACACTGCTACTAATAAAGGTAAATTTTTTATTCAAATTGTTTATTTACTTAGCCTTTTTGATTATAACATATGTTAAACACAAGTATACATGCACAGGCATATAACCTTTATCCTTAGGAGTGTGTTTTTTACTTTTGAGATGTGTTTCAGTACATAATGTCTTTCCTTGATAGGGTTATGTAAGTACCACAGGGTGTTCAATTGATCCTGATCTTCAACATCTTTAATTGTGCAAAGACCTAACTTGACCGAGTAGTTTCCTGATTATAAAAAGTGCATAGTAACTAAGACAGAAAACAATTGCCTGCTGCCTCATGCATTCAGTAAACCTTTAGATTGAGATGCATAATTGTGAAAAACAAATAGTCAGCAATTATTTTAACAACTGGGGAGAAGCAGGAAGAGAGGGATCGTAAAGGCTCAGTTACAGTCTTGCTTTGGGGTGACGGCGCGCAAGCCTTAACAAGCACTGCAAGCGTTTATACTTGACGCTGACCTTGGTGCAATATTCTCTGAAACACAGGGGGCAGTATGCTAGAAAACCAGAGGAAATGCAGTAAAAGAGAGAAGAAACCCTTGACCTCGTACACCAAAATGGTGCAGTAGTTCTTCTAAATCTGACTTTTTCTTGCAAACTTTCAGATTCCTAAGTAAAATGATGAAGAAGAAACCCCTTTTTGACCTCTTTGTAAAGGATCTAAAACTGTACCTAGATACAATTTCAGACTCTTAATAAAAAAATCTATAAACAGTTTAAACACTGTTTAGTGTTTATAGCTTTATGTTTTTCTTACCTTTTTTGTTTGTTTTTCTTTTCTGATACTCTCTTCCTTCTGTTCAGGAAGAAGTGATTTATTTGTGTGTGAAATGTTTGCACCTTCAACTTCATTCAATAAGAATGCACTGCGGCCTGCGCAGTCCACACCAAGTTACTGAAATTTGGAGGTGCACGACCACCTGCACCCTTGCTCCCTGTTAATGTGTCAAGTATTAACCTAGCTTAAGTGATACCCAAAAATGTGTTGAAGTAGGATGTTTGCATAGTGGTCAACACTGAGCTTATTATATCACATTACATCACATTGCAGCTTTTGACCCACAAAATAACAGTGGAGGATATTCAAGATCTCAAACATTGGTTGAATATAAAAGCATTTTCATTCAGTTAGTTAAATAGGGGTGCAATGACGGCACAAACATCATGAAAAGCCAATATATTGCCCTTTTTCCAGTTATAAGCACTGTTTTTGGCTCTTCTAACATTTATAGCATAAATATAATTTACCATTCTAACTTTTGTTTAATATCTGAACAGGGTTTTGTGACCTCAGCTATGGTCCTGACCGTATCTTTGGCAACCAGTGTTCTGGAATAAACTCGAATAGCCAAATATACAGGGGTTGGACAATGAAACTGAAACACCTGTCATTTTAGTGTGGGAGGTTTCATGGCTAAATTGGACCAGCCTGGTAGCCAGTCTTCATTGATTGCACATTGCACCAGTAAGAGCAGA